>JAUEJJ010000002.1:2703671-2743640 GCA_032164275.1 Synergus coniferae
AAAGAGACTTACGTGACTTACAAAGTCGTACCTATCGTCGAGTGCACCATGTGCTCCGATATTTAACACTTGACATGAGGTCTGATTGTGAGAATTGTTATTTGTTAATACGGTACTACCAGTACTACTGAGTTCGAGCTTTTGTTCGAGACGGCTCATCTCCCTGCCCTGCGGAACCTCTTACCTACTATATATATTAGCGCCAAATCTACGGTACTCCTAACTCGAGTGACCTTACCTCGGGAGTCTAGTGTATACAATTATGGCTATAAAGCGAAAAAATTTGAAAAATAAGTATCGCTTCATTTTAATGTAATATTAATTTTAATATATTAAATAAATTGAAGGAATCGAATTTTGGCGTTAAAACTTGGATCCAGCATCCTTAATTATAGCAATAGATGGATAAATGCTTCAAGAATAATTATTCTAGAAATCAGGAGCAAATTGCGTAATCGTTAGACAACTTACAGTCCTTATATTACCCTAGGGGTTGCCATGTGCTGCTTTTTTTTGTCTCATTTACCCTGAAGTCAGTGACGTCACGTTCTGTGAGAATGAAACAGAAAAGCAGCACATGGCAACCCTATATTACCCTGTTATTTAAATAAAATTAAAAGCATTTTACTTTAGTTTGAAAAATGTTGAGTTACGAGTAGATGTACAGTTATTTATTTTGCAATGTTTTTATTTATTAATGCAAACTCTGTTTAAGAAACTTATCAATACTAAAATAAAGTTTCTTAGAATCTGAAGTAGCTTTATTTTACAACAGTGGTATCCAACGCGAGATTTTCGCGCTTTTTCTTTCCTCCTGTCTCTTCCCCTTCTCCAAGCGCTTTACCGAGAGTTCCCCTACTCGTTTCGCCACTGGCGAATAGCGCGAGGCTCGGTGGTAAGAGTGGGGATTGACGAATTCACTACATTTACTCACGCGTTGGACATTACTGTTTTATAAGCATGTTGGATATAATTTAATGAATTATATCCAAAGTCATAGGGATTTAATTACAAAAAAATTAACTAATCTGTTGAAAATTCACTTTTTTCTATTAAAAATTCGTCTTTATATTTGAAAATTTAACTTTTTAAAGAAAAAGCGTTTCACATTGAATTCAATATATTACCATCACTTTTATTGAAGATAATTTATTTCTCTACTTTCGTTCTCTACTTTCTGTTTTGAGAGGATTTTGTACCGTGAAGCTTAGTATTGTAAAATGGAGTAATTAGAGCATTTATTATTGCTTTCAGATATACATAATTATTTTTCTATCGATTCTCTATCCGTGGTTTCATAATGAAAATCGAAATACTATTCAAGTATAATAATTGTTTATTTTTCTGATATTGTCGATAGGTCAATAGCAATTATGATATTTAACGTATGTTATAATTTGTCATTAAGTTCAACATTTTTAGTTCAGGATTTGATTTATTTGAGAATTTTGAACGTCTACCACAGCATAGTATTAATAAAACTAAAAATTATTACTACGGGTGTTTGCTGAATTCCACGGATCGACGGCTAGATGGTAACGCGTTACTTTGATTTTTCTGTAAATATATTTAGTTGTGTTTTTTCATCGCTAATTAAGAAGAGTAATATGCTTATTGTATTCATAAGATTGTAGCTACGTTGAAGATTAAAGGAGACTAGACGAGAGACAGAAGATTTTTTAATAAAATGTATAAGGTGTAAACATTTTCGACTTGATAGAGTTAAAGAAAAGAATGCAATTGTGTATTATATTTTTTAAGTTTTTTTTTGCAATAAAATACTAACGTTCAAGGTAAAAGGAAAAGTGACTCGAGAAAGAGCTTCCACTCTAACAATAGGAATCAGAATGACAATTCATTTTCTTACAGAAGTATATTAAATGAGGCAGACAAAAGAGTGACAGTACTAAATTTCAAAGAAGATTGAAAGACTGTCAGGAAAATTCTCAAGCTGTTCCAGTTTAAAAAATTCTCTTAAGCTTAACGATATTCCGAGACATCCTTTAATTTTTAGTCCGATACTTTAACAGAGAGCATGTTAAAAAACGCAAACAAGGGCAAGCCAAGATTTCCTCCAGGGCTCGGATTTTTAAATTATTTCGAATCCATGGCAATTTATTAAAACTCCTTGAAATTTCATTAAATCTATTGATTTTTTTTTATAATCACTTAAAATTCTTGGAAATTACTTGAAATGTTTTGAAACTTCTTAAAATTCTAAAAAAAATAATTAGTTGTTTCTTTATAATCTCTCGAAATTGTTATGGCAAATTGGTAAAAGTACTAATAAACTGTCACTGTGGAAAGACAGAAAATAGACGGAAGCCCTATTTTAATATAGTTAATTGAATTTGAAATTCATCGTTTTTAAAGATTTATAATGTAAAAATTGTTCTATTTCAGAGATGTCCAACGCGAGAGCAAGTGTATAAAAATTCCTCAATCCCCTCTCTTACCACCTGTGATGAGTTGAGTCTCCTCGGTTGCCGGGCGGACGAAGCCGAGCGGCTCCGAAGGACGCTCAAGCCTTAAGCCTCACGCTATTCGCAGTGGCAAAACGAAAACGAGAAGAGAATTGAGAATTCCAGATCTGCTTCTGCTCTCCTCGGTTTGACTCAGCCTAGTAAGGTAGGAAAGGGGATGAAGCACTCAACGTGGTGATCGAGGGAAAAAATCAATTATTTGCAACAGAAAAACGACAAGTTGAATATTGCGTTGTAAATTGATTTTTTCCCTCCAATCGACGCGTTGAGTATGTCATCCTCTCTTCTGTCCTACTCGGCAGAGTCCGGGGACCGCCGAACTGGCCGAACGCGGTGATAGTTTCGCAATTCGGGTCTCAATTCTCCGTGAAGCGCTCGGAGAGGGGGAAAGAATGGAAGGAAAGGGAAAACGCGAGATTGGACATCTCTGTTTTATTTCAAATGCTATTGTACTTTAAAATTGACTCCTAAAGCTTCAATGAAAATTTTTTAAATATCTAGTGCACATAAAATGGTAAAATTATTATTAAAGTTTTCTATTTCAATTCTGCATATTTCAATGTGATTAAAATTGAAACTGAGTAACGAAATATTATTAGAAAAAAAATATCGATTAGTGGCATTTTTTTCTTTGTCGCACAGTCTGAGCCCTGTTCCTCTTGGTCGTGTTTTTTTCACTCTGTTGTATATTTCAGAAAGTTCGATGGCAGAAATGAGGGGCTATCAGAAAGGCCCTAAATAAGATATCTTTCTCGGTTCATTACTAACAAATGTGACTCAACTGTTTAAGCAGAGAAGGAGATCGGCAGCACCAAAATCTACACACTGCGTCCTCGGCGGGCTTGGGTCCATCTTCTGGCGACAGAATCAAGCCACTTATGCCACCTACACATCCAGGTCTGTAGTTAATGGTATCTTGGGAGCGAAAGTGCTGGATACCTTCTGGAAAGGATTTATTTAGCACCCTTTACCCTTTAATCGCGAGAGACCGCGTTCAGTATCCGAGAAACGATCGACTGATGTCTCTCTCGCAGGAAATTAGACAAACTGCGCTACATTGTCGCTAATCTCGATTTATTGTTTCCTTTCGCGATTGAATCGAATCTATATTAAAAGTACGTAAACGACAACTCGACCTGCGCTTTCGTCGAGTTTTCGTGTCTAAGCCTTTTCAGTCTAACTGCGCTTTCACTTTAGTGTTGCTTCTTAAAATTTTAATAGAATTTTGCAGAATTTTTCGTCACATCTTCAACGTTTTCTTTTTTGGGACTGCTTTTATAGAATTTCAGATGGCTATTCCGATGGAAGACGATACTCTTAATAGATAATTTTTTTATAACATCATTGCAGGAATCATATATGTAGAATTTCAGGTGGCAACTCAGGCAAGAGATGATATTTTTAGAAGATATTTTTTTTTCTTCATCAGGAATCACATCAGTTTTGGAGTTAAGAGAGAGAGAGAGAATTCTGAATTAATTATATTACAATATTAGTAACTTTCAGTTATCGTGGCACATGCTATTTCATATTTTGGATAAAAATTTCATTTCCTTAGAGAGAGACGAGGAAGAAATTGAGAGACTTGAGCTGAAAGATTCTTTTCATTCCTGGATTTCAAGTTAACTGACTCAACCATTTTTTCAGTTGTTAGGCACTGAAGACGGGAACAAAAAACTGAGAAGCTGGAATTTTTTAAAACATAAGCGTCGCATAAATTATTAATATTTTTTTAAATCCAAGCATGGTTTTGAATGAACATAGCTCAAAAATAAAACACTTGATTTTTCATTTATTGTTCAAATGTTACTAATTTATAATTTACAATTAATAGGTGACAAACGCAATGGAGATCAGTCGTCAATCGGAGTTCCCAATTCAGGTATATTCAAACACTTGAGATTTACCAATATTGCTTATCCGATCCCTACTTTAAAGATATTTTTTTCTGCAATGTTACTTCTAAAATTGAAATATCAATTAAATTATCAATATCAAACTAAAAATTTCTAAAATTAAAGTTAAAATATTAAGGTACGTTTATCTGGTTCTAAATATGTATTTACATTTACAAAAAAAAAAGTTATTTTGAATTTTCTTTTATTTTAATAATAATAAAATTTAGGATAAGTAATACATCGCCTTTATGAATAAATTTTTATTTTTAATAAAAATTTTTACTTTTATTTTCATTTTTGAGAAGGCTCAGAAAATGCATCAAGCGGAGATCCTGAAGGTTCAGCAGGTCCTGGACAACCTGTTCTCCCTCTTCTACCCCATCTTGGTCCTCGACCAGGGCATTATGCAAGGGTACCCTGGGGCCGACCACCGCCAGGTCCTAGAGAAGAACACCATGCACCGTATCAAACACTACCGCCTATCAATCTTCCTCCCCCAAGGATAAGAATGATTCGAGGTATTTTCTGGTGTTTTTAAAAAATTTTAAAGAATTTAAAAAAAAATCAAAAAATTTAGAATCTTAAGAAATTGGTTTAAGTGTATAAAGTTTACTATATATTTTGAATGTTAAAAAGGATTTTAAATTCAGATTCTTCAATTAAATTGTATTAACTTGTATTGAAGATTAAGTTTTTATTTTCTTTTAGAAAAATTTTGTATAATTAATGTTTTTTTTTATCCAAAGCTTGTTACTTTCATATCTTCTATATTTTATACTTTTTATCGTTTCTTTTATTTCAACTTATTGAAGTTTTGTGAAATTTATTGTTAAAGTTTTTGTTGCTTACATCAAAATTTTATATTCGTGGGTTTCTGAGATATGCCTCTAGATTTTTTTAATAGTGTTAAATTGTAACCAATTGAGATATTCTTATCAAAGCTTTTTATCTTATTAGGTCTTAACAATGACGACAGTCAATCACCAAATCAGATTGGATTGGCGGAACATCATATCGAGTATGAACCGGCGCAGTCATACTTAGGAAAACCTCCTCCGGGTAATCCGCTTCCACTGATGCATTCCATATGTGATCCGCCGCCGCCGCCCCCGCCGCCTCCACTACCTCCACCACCTCAGGGAGCTCAAATGCGGCCACAGCATCTTCAGCAAAACGCTCAACATTATCAGCAGCCGCCCACTTTACAAGCATTTCAATCTCCAACGAGTTGTCCACCATGGATGAATTAAGTAATATAATAACATAAATGCAAAAAAATCGGCTTTTCGTTTCAAGAGAATAGTTAATAAAAACATCGTGAGAGGAACCTCGGGCAGGAAAATCAAAAAACTGAAGGGTGTTGTGCTCTCTAGTCCTAACTTAAAAATTTGATTTCTTCGTTTTGCGCAAAAATTATCAAAATATTTATTTCTATTATTTGTGGAATAAAATGAAGAAATTAGATTTTGAAGTCACGACTTTGGTATGACACTTTTGAGACTGGTCAGTTGATGGTCAAAACAAATATCGTTTGTTTTTCAACTCTTATCTATCGAATTTCTATTTTTCTATAAAAATGTACTTAAAATATCTACATTCTAAATATTCCATCAAAAAGGTAATGTGTTATTTATGTACGTTTTTAAGTTTGTATGTAGGTAATTCAGGGCTTGAATTTAGCGAATTCTTTCGCTTTTAAGAAAAAAATTGCGACTTTGCCAAAAAATACGACTAGTCGACTTTTTTTACATTTTTTAACTAGTCATAATTTGAAAAATTTTTTTAATATAACTAAAGAATAACTTTTAAAAAGTATATAATTTCAATTTTGCGCCTCTTTTTTTTTCAAAATTCCATGTTACTTTTTTGTACTTTTATGCAAATAATGCGACTTTCTTAATGCCCTCTAATTGATCGGAGCTCTGAAATATTAATAATGTATAATTAATGTAATTTTTATGCTTTGTTAGTAATACTTTGCAGTGCTATATTACTTATATTTTAAAAACCTTTTTAAATCAATGTAAATAAATCGAGATTTTTATCTCCCTAAAATTGTTTATAAGGCTTATGGAATAAGAAAACATTATTTGTTTTCGACTACTCAATCTGCCCAGCTTAAATACAGTGACAGCAAGGTTCTTATTTCCTATCGTTATTTTGTTTTAAGGACTAAATACTAGGACGTATTTATCAGTTAATTATTATAATTTATAAACAATGCGGCTGTAAGTTCTCAAAACATTTACTTAATTAATGCGCTACATGTTTTGTGATGCTGTGTGCACGCAAGTGTTGAGCCGATATTATAGAATATTATTATACTTATATAATATATTATTATATAATATATTATACTTAATATAGCAATAAATTTGTTGTCGTTTGTTAATTCTTGAGTTTTGAATTTATTCTGTACATAGCGAATATAGAAAAGCTTCTACGCTTTTGTTAATTCCTGCCATCCAAACTTTTCAAATAGTCTAAAATATTTATTCACTTTGGAACATGCTGATGCAAGTTTCTAAATTTATATTTTATTTATGTGCAAAACTGAGTAACTTATAACCACAAGATTTCCTGAGAATGATTAGTGATTAAACTAAAGCGCATTATCATACATATTCGCAGTCAGTTTTAGATGTATAAAAATAATTTATTAGTAAATTACTGTTATAATTTTTCTTTGGTTCAATTTTGATTTGCTGACTAGTTACCAATTTTTTCCGACTAGCCGACTTTATACGAAAATCTCGAAAATGCTGACTCAACCCCCTTCCCTTGCTACGCCCTTGGAATATATTCAATAGTTTTTACATCAGCAATTAAGATATCGCCACATAAATCTCCGCGAATTGTCGAGTGAAATTACTTCGATTTTAGAATAAACTCTACACTTGGTGTCTGCATATAGCAGTCCATATACTTTATAATTATATATGTACATGTACGTGTGTACGGGGTTGGCTTCTGTCCAATTAAAAGGCCAGAACTGGAAATCAGAATTACATGAAAGTCATACCGCAAAACTCCAACGAGTATTTCATCCATTTTCTCTTTTTTTATTCATTATGTGAACCGTAAACGCGTTCCCTGCTTTATCCAGTATACTTTGAGAAAATTAATGTGAGCAGTTATGCACACCAGCCTCTAATTATTTTACATGCCCGTTATTCTTAGGGGCAAGTTAAAGAAATGATTTTAATCATATATTCCCCCTAATTACTTGTAAAGTGATAATTAAAGAAAATTTCTATACTAGACAGATATTCTTTAACTCTTTAAGGGTCAATGTTGGAGCTGAGCAACATTTAATATTTTCAATTTTCTTGTAACAAGCTTAGAATTTCGCAAAATGAATACGAGAATTAGATCACAGTGGCCTATTCCGCATCCGTAAGGTGGATGTAAGTTATCGTACACTGAATAGAAACCGAGGAAATTAATTTAAATTTAATTAAATTAAAAACATTTTTTATTACAAAAATCGATCAGAAAATGATCACACATTATTTTTGAATTTTTTTCATAATTTTTATTCAACTGGTTCTAGGCTTGGTCCTTAAAGGATTAATTATTTCTTTACGTCTGTTTGGTCTGAATAATTTTTTAAAATTATCATAAATTAAATTACATGTAAATAGGTGAAGTACCAGGTGTATAAGCTTAAATCCGCTGTTTGCTCAGAGATGGCGGTAGTGAACATATTTTATAGGAAGTTGTTGAGATCCAATTCCAACATTTAAATATGTGCGGCCTATAATCCGCTAAATTCTACGTGGTCGTAATAATCCAAGACTTCGTTAAGTGAGAAATATTTGATACTTTATTAGACAAAAGGGGTCATGCCCCCGGCCGGCACACGTGTGCCAAAGACATTATTGTCTTTGCGTGTGCGTCCGTGTGTGTTACAGACTCTCTATCCCGAATCTCTCTGACCTAGAGAGGCAACTCCATGAGTTTCTCGAGCGGTACCCCCCACTCCGCTGAGTGATATGGTTGGGTAGGCTATCCCTACAATTTAGCTACAATAGACAGAGATGCTTTTTTTTTGTATGAGTTCGACACCTGTCTACAAATAATGCTTGCCAAACAGTTAGTTGTTACTCAACCGACCATTTCCATGCGTTTACATGCCATGGGAAAGACCCAAAAAATGGGAAAATGGGTACCCCATGAACTGAACGATAGACAGATGGAGCGACGCCAAAACACATGTGAAATCTTGCTTGCTAGACACAAAAGAAAGTCGTTTCTGCATCGTGTGGTGACTGGAGACGAAAAGTGGATTTATTTTGAGAATCCGAAACGAAGAAAATCGTGGGTCGATCCCGGACAACCATCAACTTCTTTCTCAAGACCTAATCGCTTTGGGCGCAAGACGCTGCTGTGTGTTTGGTGGGATCAGCAGGGTTTCGTCTACTATGAGCTATTAAAACCTGGTGAAACTGTCGATTCTCACCGCTACCACGAACTAATCAAATTGCGCCGTGCTTTGCGTGAAAAAAGGCCGGATTATGAAGGAAGACATGAGAAGCTGATTTTTTATGTAATTTAACGCAAATAATTGGTTGCTTGAAAGAAATAATCATTTTCTCTTCTTAGGTTTTTATGCTTTTCGAAAAGAGTTTATATAATTTGAATAAAGTGGGAAAATTTAAAAGTTAAATATACTTTATTCAAATAAAAACTTAAATGTATATTTGACAGTTGATAAGTATTATGTTTTTCGTCGTATTATTTTACATAATTAAATACAGAAAGGAGCGGGATTTCTTTACATACTTATGATCTTCGTATGCCTCTTTCTTCTAAAACACATAACACATCTACAATAACGTCTACGATGACTTACAGATAATCAATGTTTGTTTCAATTGATTTATGCAATTTTATCGTACAATTCTGCATTCAACGTTAATTGGTACATACAAATCATTATATACATCAATGTTACTTAGTCGTATAACACTCTCTGCAGTAACGTTCACATTAAATTACTAATGTTAATAATCTGTATACTGTTATATTGCATTCTAACAACTGATCTCATTTATTCGGGATCCTTATTCTACCAGTCGTTCTTTCCTTAATAATTTTACATTGAAATCATTCCTACGTTGAATTTCTTGTGACGTATGTTTATGTGTTTTGCGTCTGTTTGGATTTGTTTTTACGTGTATTTACTTGTTATATATACTCTTACTATTGGGCGGTGACAGTGGGTTTATATTGTTCCAATTTATTTACAGACAGCTCTGATAGTAGAACTGAGTTTTCCCCCAACAAACAGCGCCTTATTTGTAGTATACTGATGAAGTTAATGTAGAACTTAATTCGTTGTTCGAAAAATTAGTAGCGATAATTACGTACACTTTCTTTAATTAAATCGAATGATAAATTTGCATCTGATTTTTATCAACTCAAATATATTATTTAGCGCCAAGTTCAACATGACAGCGTTATTATGTACACATATGGTAGTAAAACCCTCAATGAGTTTCACAAAAAAGAATGTAATTGAATTTTTATTTTCATTCCACATTTCAACAATCTTTTCTCAAACTCACCGCAAGTTCACATTTGATTCAATAATTAAACTTTTCAAGTCATTTTTAATATTCTTTTTAAAAATTTCATCAGTTGTTGCTCTAAGTTATTCTTATCTTGTCTGTTTTCACATATCTTTTTGATATCTATTATAACAACGAGCTTCAAACTACATACATATTTGTATTTATAACAAAACAATATCTTGGGATAATATATTCTGATATGATTACGTAAATATAAATAAAGTAAAACTTTCTTTTTTGGTACATTCAAGGAATAAAGAGCATTTTCCTATTAACACTATTTTACTATTGTGATATTTAGAATTCAACTAGAGTCGGTAGCATTTTATTTACAAAAAAAAAAAAGCATAAAATCTGCTACTAATTGTAATAAATATTAGTTATAATAGTCTTTTTATTGTAACTGTCCAATTCTAAAATTGACGGATAATATAAGAGAGCACCATGTGAAATTATTGGAATTTATTATGTATCAAAAATTCATAATTTCTGCTTGTAAGATGTACAACTTTACACTTGATCAGAGTATTTACTCAACCAAAAAATCCTTTCTTTGAATCAAAGAAACATTTTTTTTATATACAGTCTAAGAAATTTTTTTATTTTTATTAAAGAAAACCTTTTTTAATTAAAGAAAAATTTTTGACTCAAAAAAACTTGTTTTAATTCATAGCAACTTTTTTTGACAGTATATCAAAGAAATATTTCTTTGCTTCAAAGAAACTGTTTTCTGGGAGCTTGTTTGAAAATTATTTAAAATTCTCCAACATTACAGATTTATTGCATATTTTTACATCAATCACTTTGGTATTTTTCAAGTATAGTCTGAGAATTTTCTATAGATTAGAATTTTCCAGTTCAAAATCAAACGTGAGGCAAATTATTTATGTAAAACAATATTTCTATAAAATGCGTATCTTAAAACCTTTTTTTTCGTAACGCAAATGAGTTATTGTTCCATTCACACACGACACAATATTTTACCAACATGATGAAATGTTGTTTCATGGCTTATTTAAGATGCATTTTATTTTTAGTCTTACACGACGTTCCTCTATTGATATTTGCATATCACATATCTACTTGTGCAAAATGAACAAAAAATAGTGACTATAGTTAAGAGTGAACTGTCAAGATATACAGACGCTAATGCATTTTTTGTTGGACTGCCATTGAAAATGATACCAGTTCGTGTTATAAGTTAGTATGCGCATTCTGCAGAAAATATTGGCAGAGAGTGTACACCGTTTTTGAGACAACAGTTTTTTTTAACTCACGTTATTTGTAGAGTTTTACGAAAGAAAAAAGTATCAAATACTGAATCAGTAATGTCCAACGCGTGAGTAAACGCGTAGTGCGTACCGAGTAGCTCCTCAATTCTCGGTAAAGCGCTTTGCGACGGGGAAAGAACGGGAGGAAAGGGCAAGCTCGAGAACCTCGCGTTGGACATCACTGCACTAAATATTAAAAAATAAATTTTTTAAATAATAGCAGTGACATGATATGAATTTTTTAGCCATTATCCGATTCCTACCTTATCGAAATTTCTTTCCCTGTAACGTTATTTCTAAATTTATTAAGATATCAAATTGAAAATTTATAAAATCAATGAAAATGTCCTAAGGTACGTTTATTTAGTCCAAAAGTTTTATTAAAATAAAAAAATTACAAATTGAGGTCTTTTATGTAAATAGGATCAGATAAAAATACCCCACTGTTTTGATTCATGTAATTTTAGAAATTTTCAATTTGATATCAATAAATTTTGAAGTAACCTTGCATTGCGGAGACAATTAGTATTTAAGAAAAAATGTCGGTACGGTAGGGATCGGATAAGTAATACATGGCCTTAAACTTTTTACTTTTTAGACACGTTAAATGTTTACACAGATGTTACTTTTTTATAATACAATTTTGATAATCATACTTTTTGTTCACAGCCACTTTCTAATCAAAGCAAGTTTCTAAAGCTAAAAAATCTATGTTATATTTCGTATAATATATTGTATAATACTTTTATCTCAAGGTTGCACTGTCATTCTTAATGTTCTTTTACATGTTATTCAGCATTTACTGTTATCTAAAATGGTATATTTTCCCTTGCCAATACACGCAAAATAGGTATATAACTTAAATGGCTTATATCGATGTGACCAAATAAAAAAATTCGAGCTCGGTGGCGAAATTCGAAAGCTCTCAAATTGTCATATAAATATAGGAAATCAGCCGCCGCATTCTATCCGAGATAAAATCTTTCATCTTGCACGTTCCGAGATACATATAACCTTTTTATTGGGACACATCGGTATGTATATGTATAATCGTATATCTTTCAAACACATTTTGCTCGAAACACATTGCTTACGTTCAGAATTCATTTCATCAGTATTCCAAATTCGCTCAGAAGAAAATGTACCTATTTTTATTGGACAAAAAAATTAATACAGTGTGGACTTTATCGTCATCGTAACCCTGTCATAATTCTTGTATCCAGATCTTTGTTACCTAAAAATAGGTGGAATTTGTAATCTGCACCTTTCGATTTTTGTTTGTTTGTCTCTTTGGTTATAATATAATGCACATTTACAAGTAAATTGTCCTCCCAGATTGCGATTTCTCTTCAAGTCGTGAATTCGCGACACACGCTATTCCGGATTGTAGATCAGTATTCATCATAATTATACATACATAGCGTGATCTACAATCGTTAGGTGACGGACGCCCGTGCCAGTGGAAAAGACATGGCTTGGTTCGGCCGAACTTTACTGCGTGTCGCGATCGACCAGTCACCTTGCAAAGGAACCTGCATGCAACAGCAGCAGGAGAAGAGCCAAGGTACGAGTCGCCGCTCCACTGTTGCTTGAGTTACCGTGCTGCATTGCTGCAGGATGCTCTCCTGGAATCCGAGAAAGTCATACAGTTACATTCTTGCATTCTTGTTACATTACAGTTAATTCTTGCAAGGTATAATTACAGTCTCGCTGATTCTCAGTGGTATACTTATAGCCATTTCAATCAGTGACTATTCACTGGGAATCAGTGAGTTTTCACTGATTCAGATTAAGAGAGATGATTTAACGAATATAGACGTGTCAAAACAAAACATCAAAAGCTTGAGCCCCTGATGTATATCTAAGCAACACGTCATTATTACCTCCTCTCTATTTGCATATTGGATGCAGTTCGATAGGACAACAATCTCACAAAATTTCATCAAAATCGGAGAGATGAATATTCTTCGGCACTTGTCGAATTTTGCCCCGTATATATGTAATATGCATACTGGTATATGTATGGATCATTAGTGAGATAAAATAGAGCTGCCTCTTCAGCGTTTTAGCAAGGAAATTGAACAAGTTAGACAGAAAAGAACAGAGAATTGCAGGAAACGTTTTGAGGCAATGTGACATTCTAAGTACTTAAAGCACTTTCAGTGAATCGAGTGGCGTAGCTTCAGTAACCAACTCATCAACTCTGCGTGCATGTCTCAATTCACACATGCATGTTTTAAGGGTAGCAGAGCGTTGCACCGAAAAATGGGCTTTTTAAACTTGCTTAATTTTTGTGCGAACTCTGTTGTTCATTTCAGAAGTATCTTTTAAAAAAAATACGTAAAAAAAGTACACTAGTGTTTATTAATTAAAAGAAATGAGGAACACATAACATACGTCATACAAAACAAGTACCAATAATCCATTTTAGATCCACTCTTGGAAATATTTTTTAATATACTAGTCTTGAACTTACTAAATCCTCAATGTAACTCAAAATATAAACAACTACTTTTCTTGTTGGTATAAGCCCTACCCGGTTTGTCGAAGCAACAATGTGAGTAGTATAGTCAACAAGAAAAATGGTTGTACCAACCAATAAAGTAGCAAAGCCGAAAGCATATATCTATATTATGAGCCAAAGTAGTTGCTTTTACTATCTATTTTTTTCAGTGAAGGCATTCGCTGAACTTGCTTGCATTCAATGCAAGTATTTGGCTATTGTGTAACACTAGACTGATCTCTCCAACCCCCAAAAAAATGTGTTACGTAATTTATGTTTATTATGTTTATTATAATTTGTTATTTATGTTATGTTATTTATGTTTCTTACATCTTGTGTTTCTTAATTAGGGGGTTTCCATGAACCACGTGGTTCAATTTCGGACACTTTTTGACCCTCCCCTCAACCCTCGTTGACCCCCCCTAGGGTGTCGTGTGGTTCTTTGAATATCTTATAAAACGGAAATAAAACAAATGAGATTTATTCATTTTTTATTTAACAAAAAAATGTTTTTTCCTGAGTGTAAAACCACGTAGCTCGGAATCGGAATCCCACTCCCCCAGCCAGGCCGAAGTATTTTTTTATGTTGGTTTTCACAAAACGAAAGTGATAACAGAGATTTCTTTTTCTATCTCTAACAAGCAATTGAACCGCCGCACCGTAGAACACAGGATATAAAATTTATTGGCCCGAGCGCAATGATCACTTCTCACCCCTTTAAAAATTGTTTTTGAACTTTAATTTATTTTTGTAAATTTAATTCAAGTAATTCCTTTGCTTACATAATATCAAACAATATTTGTACATTTTTAATTTTTACATTGTCAGGATCCGTCTGCGCTCGGGCCAAAAACTTTTATATGCGATTCAATTGTTTCTGTTTTTAAATTCGATTTAGAAAATAACTAGCACTTAAGCTCTTTCAAAATCGTGAAAAAAAAACCATCAACCAAAAAGAGTATAAACTCACCCACCATTAAGTACGTGGACTAGGACACTGGCTGATTCAGCTGTCGAAGGAGCGCACGTGTAATTGCCTGAATCGGCGGGAAGTGCTCTTGAAATTAACAAGCGCGACGTTCGCGTTTGCTTTTCCGTGACTACACTGATGCCCCCTCGTTGACTGTAGTTTATTACGTGCTCGCCCCTGTACCTGCATAAACAAATAAAAATATGAGATGAGTTCCACTAAAGTTAGAATAGCGCAACAAGAAATGAGGATTAGTGAAAAGATATAATATTTAGAATATATATGGATGATAATACAAAAAATGGGCAATATGTTCCTGAATTATTTATTCATGTTTGCAGGGATCACAGTCTCTATTCTTTCCAAAATAGAGGAACAGAGGACTTTTTTTACTCAGAAATAAAGAACTTTTTTCCAAAAAAAGAGAACCATTTTCCCAAAAATGGAGGACATTTGGAGGATTTTTTTTTTGTGCAGGATAGTATATTAAATAGAGGACCGACTGTAACTCCTCACAGTAAAAACAATGTCTGAAATTTACGCTGGACTTGTTTTCACTGTAATGCTGTCTCATAATGCTTCATAATTTTACATTACGCAATTATAATTGATTTAAATTCGGATTGCATGTTAATTCATATAATTTAATGCCAATTCGTAATCCTCGGAAACTTCATTTGGGGATTAAACAAATTATTATCGATTCTTTATGCATAGGAAGCGGAACTAAAGTTCTACTTTTTACTTTCTGGATTAAAAAATGTAAAAACGTACTTTTTACTCCCTAGGATCTAAAAATTGTAAAAAAAATTCGTTTTGGCCCCCACTCGATAAGCATGAAAACGGCTAGAATGAAGCATGAATTATAAAAAACTATTTTCGCACATATGTTGGTAAAAACATATTAACACCAAAAAGTGTCGGCAGGCCATTGTAACGATTTCCGATGGCACCTACTCCGTTGAATAACGTAGTTCCATTAGTTCTCCGGGTTGCCAGGCTCGTTCGATAGTTAATGAATGTTTGAGTTCAGCACTCGTATAATCCGTTGGAGATGATGGAAATTGGATTCGAGGGAACCCAATTAAACTCACCAGTAAATGAAGGACGGGGGCTCAGGTGTCTGTTCCACGACACAGGTTAGGTTGATGTCACTTCCACTCTTGATGTAGAGCTCCGCATTCGCAAGGATTTTGGCTTTTGAAACTAAATACAAAAATTTTATTGTTATCATCTTTATATTGCAATATGAAAGAAAAAGCCTGTCGGAATGTAGGCAAAAAGTGTGTGTAAAAAGTGGCAAATATGTAGGATCACTCAAATTACCACCTCACTTCAGAAATACAAATTTTGAAGTCGTAAAATTGCAAAATAAAAATATACTCCTTAACCGGGAAGGATTCCTCAGTGGCAAGCTTAAGAATATTCTACATAATTCTTTAAAATCATACTTTTAAAACGAGGTACAGATTTGAGTGATTCTACAGTAAATTCGGCTGTGCTACCACGATTTTGAAATGAGTGAAAACTCATTTGGAAATAATAAAAGAAAATTACAGGGTGCACAGTGTAAAATTAGCTCAAAAATGGGGAAAGATTAAAAATGTTTAATTCTGATATTTTTATTCATCTCTATATAATTATAATGTTCTATTCAGTCAATTTTCTAAATCTACGCGAGGCATATTATATATTACCGCTTGTGTGAGTGAAAATTTAGTTAGTTAATTATTGATATACTAACCTACTACACTGAGTCTGTAGGCCAAACTAATTTTTGGTTCGGTTGAGACTTGGCACTCGTACACACCGCTATCGCGAACTTGGGACGAACTAATTTTTAATGTCCATTCATCACTCCCATCGCTGTGCAGTGATTGAAATCTTTGATCATTCGTATATGTTAGGATCCCAACAGTCAGAATGTGAAGATCCCGTTTTCTAATCCATGATACCTACAAAAACAAACCGAGAGATATAAGGAAGAAGACTCGAAATTTTGGGAAACGTTGAAAACACTTTATTCTAAAAATACCTCGTTTAAATATTCAGTGTTTTTTTCTACGTTTCATAAATATTTGGAGGCTATCAATATTAATCCAACGCCTTTAAGGGAATTCCTTTGATTCGAATTAAGGGATTACTCGAATATCTCACAGACCCAGAATACATTATCATTCCATGAATTCAACTAGAAAATTGCCGATATATAATATAAGAAGGTAGAAAATAAAGTATAATCAATACATTATTGATTTGAACTCAGCTTGTGATTTCACATTTGACGCTATGTGAACAACAGTGATTTATTGACAATTAGAATCGGTGATTAGTTCTGAATACTGTACGTGTTTCGCACGTTATACGCTGATGCGTGTCAAATCCGCTATAATTAACTAGAATATTATGATCCGTTTTAGTATATAAGCAAGTAAAATAAAATTTCATAACGTGCAGAGTACATAGGAAGCGTTCACTAAGGGCACGATTTCTCGATAACCAATTTACCAATCAATCTGAAATTTTTAATTGTTGTTTCTAATTATTTGACATACGCCCTTCTTGAACCCCTTCGAACATTTTACATACGCTCTTATTAATCACCTCTCGAACATGTAAGATAAGCCCTAATTGACCCCTCCGTCGGTTACGTGACCCCCGTCGTCACTAATTTGAGAATCGTCATTTTACGTGATTAATGAATGAATATCATTTTCTTCAATGAATATATCATTGAAGAAAAATCAAAGAAACACAGGTCTTTGCATACTTTTCATGTAATGGGAGAATTTATGAAAAGATTTTAAATAACATTTATGTGGCAATAATACGTCAAATGGATTAAACCAAAATTCAACTAACGTCTTAAGGCCATGTATTACTTATCCCATTTCTACCTTACCGTCAGTTTTTCTCCGCAATGTTACTGCTAAATTTATTGGGATATCAAGTTGAAAATTTTTAACATTAAAGAAAATATGCTAGGGTACGTTTATCTGGTCCTAAATTTTTATAAAAATAAAAAAGAAAATTTCAAAAGAATTTTTCAAAGAATTTTTTTTAGAAATATAAAAATTTTGGACCAGGTAAACGTACCTTAATGTTTTAAAATTAATTATAAACATTTTCAAGTTGGTATCTCAATAGAAGTAACTTTACAGAGAAATAAATGTCGGTAGCTTCTAATAGCATAGTTAGTACTTTGTTAGTACTTACAGCACGATCTCCAAGATTGCGAACTCTGCAGTGCAGATAGGCAGTCTGGCCGACTGTCGTGATTGTCTCCCGCTTGGTCGAGTTATCGAAGTACGGTTGACTAAAGGGTTGTTCCCAGTATGAAGACGGATGATGCTCTACTACTGAACCGCCTCCGCCCTTCGCTGCGCATTCTACTAAACAAAGATGACCTTTTTTAATTTTACCTTGTAAATACTGTACAATAAAATAAATATACTCTTATACATACTAAACATTTCTCTCGTCACGTGCGAGGTATGAAAATTGGTCAATGAAGAAAAATTCACAATTTTCAAATGCTTAATAAATAGCTCAAAAACCCTGAATGACATTTGTTTTGCGATAGCAAAATAATGTTGCTTCAGTGAAATAAAAAGCTATCTGTGCATTTAAGTTAATATATGTGCATTATTTTTAATATAAACAGAGAGATATAAATTTATTAACTTTAATATAGAAAAGTATAGCATTTTATATTGCAAATACATACTCAGGCTCGCGAGAGGAAAACCGGGCCCGGGGAGAAGGAGTCATCCTCCCACCCGGGTCGATCGATCAATCAAACGTCGCGAGGATCAATCACAATCAATATAATTAATAAATAATTTTATTTAAAAAAAATGTATTCTCTATATCCGGGCCCCCTCGGGAGAATCTCCCCGTTATCCCCCTTCTCACATCAAGCTAGCAAATACTGTTACATAATTATACAAATGTGTCTGAAATTTCATATCGAAACAGCACCCCGAAGAGATAATCCGACTAAAAATTAATATATATGTAATAATTATATAGTTCCATCATTTGCGTTCGTTAGCATGAATCATTTTTCAGTTTGATTTCAACCAATAAAACAGCATGCAGAGGAGTCTTGTAGTACCGGAAACTTAAGCTTTTTTATCAAAAACTCGGTTCATATTGAGCAAAATATTAATATAGTAATATAAAATATTATATATATAACAGGATATGTATAGTGGCAGAGCTACGTGCAAATACAAATGTAAAAAATAAGCAAGTTATAGAAGAAAACAAAGGATTGAAATTAGGTCTAAAATAGGTGTTATTGAAAGATATGGTAGTGTCCAGCTCCGAACATCGCGAAATATAATACTAAATATTTTTACATTTTTTTTTTTGGTAATTTATCAACAGGAAATGTACTTTTAAAGGGAAAGATTCTAAATTTTATGCATTGTAATATTATATTAATATTACAGTATTATTAATATTATAACCATTTACCAATCTTTGACTGAAATTAATTGAAACATAAAAAAATTTCCCGGGGATACACGACTTTGACTTTTTAAAATAAAACTGCTACGAATAAAAAAATACGTAATATGATTAATCAAACTCAATTTTGTAGCTATAATGCAAATATTTGATTGTAAAGTTGATTCATATTTCACAAAATGATTTTATTTTCTAGAGATGAAATAATTAAACCTGATTTTCATTTAAACTGACCAGAGATATACATATATTAGTCCGTATCTTCAGAATTACACTTCGGGATATTTATGGAAGATAAAAATGTTGATTTATTGTCGTAGAGTACAGTTTATTCAAAGTCACGAGTGACCGGGGCTACCCGACTCACCCCTATGCATATTGACTTCAAAATATGAGGCTCAAGAAATGATTCTCAATAGAAACTCTATTTTTACTAGCAAAAGCTGCTCTTACAGAAATAACTTAGCCATTTTTTCTGAAATAGAAATGTAATATCTTGTAAATCTGAATTTGGACAAGCTTTTCCATTTCTTTCGATCTTCTCATTTTTATATCCTGCTCCGCCTTATGCTTTGCTTGACAATGCTTTGCGTGTCTGGAGTCGTTAATTTCAGGAACACGAGAGACTCTCGTTACGTCCACTGCATCAAATTGATTTAATCTTGGATGAAACGCCAAAAACCCTATGGACAATCATTTTTGACGATGGCAAATGCTAATAGAACTGTGGGCTTAGATTTTATTGCGATAACACCGCCTGATAGGCTTGGTCTTTTACATTATTTTATAATAGCGACACGTGTTCAGTGATCATGTCACGTATACAATATACAATTATACATACATTTCCCTACACCTGACATTCAGAAAGGTTGTACGTTTTCATTTTTTAAATGCATATTCGAAATTCCAGGAAATCAGAACGCAAGCATTTTGCATAACTTTAATATTCCTCAATACTTTTTTAACAGAAAGGTCTATAATGAGTAATCATTATAGTAATGTGAGAGTAATGTGAGAGTAATGTGAGAGTAATGTGAGAGTAATGTGAGAGTAATCATCAGAGGGACGGGGAAATTTCAGTCATTTTTATGCGTAAATTGTACGTAATTTAACAAGTTAAATATTTCGATATATGTGATAAGAATTTTTTTATAGTTGATTATACAAATTTAGCTTTTCCGTGACATAACAAATATTGTTTCCATTTGTCAAATCGCGGGTCGATCATTATATTTCTTTCGCACATTATAAAAAAACTTTCCAAGAAGAAACGTCCAAACAATCTTTTTATGTAAAAAAACAAGCTGCATGATAATAATACATTTAGGAATTAGTTTACTTTTCCCATGTGGTGAAAAATCAAAGTATTGTGCTACAAGTTTTCTTATGTCTGTTATGCGCTGTTTTTAAAATGGGTCCTTTTTACTTGTAAGCTTATTATTATTATTAAATAATTGTTACATGGAATTTTTCCTTTGAATATTAAAATTTTCTACGAAAGATCATTTAAAAAAAATATTTGAATTTTGAACATAAAAAATTTGAAATTTCGAAAAGAAGATTAATTTTCAACCAAATAAATGGGAAAGTTTCTTGAAAATAGGGGAATAGGGGAAAAGCTGTGAAGTGTGTAGTAATTTGTGGGTCGGTTTTAGTTCCGTAAAAATTTGAAGAAAATAGGGGACATTAGAGACTTGAACTGAATTATACGGTACGGAAATAGGGGTGTAGAGGCCTGTTTTTGTGAGGTCTGATGTGGACGTGTTGCGTTCGTATAATTGTTAGTAATCTGTACAAGTTTCTAAATAGATAGAAAGTTAGTTCATGAGTGAAGTGTGGCGGTTATATCCCTGGTGTCGAGATAATTTAACGGGCCATGCCATTTCTAGCCAAGTAGGAAATCGCATGTATCCTACTTCTAGCACCTTCTAATACAAGTGCTTTGCTTAGTGTATTCTTTTATGTCGCAGCACTAGAGGTGTAAGGGGTTGGTCGAATGCCGTCTTATCGAGATGAGAACACGAAAAGCATTCCTTATCGTCTATCGGCCCCGAGAGGTCGCCCAGCAAAGCTACTCCGGAACGAAAGAAAGAAATAAACCTCAACAACTCCTGTTAGTTGACTGCACTTTATGTATACGCGATTGAGATGAAACATCATTACGCTGTTTGCATTTTTTTATCAGACACTCGAATTATATAGGTTTTTTTTACAGTACAGATAATTTCGGCTGCCTTATTTAAAATTTGGTTAGGCACTAAAAATAAAATTAAGCAGTACTGGGAGAAAAGGTCCTAGAGTGTGCATTTGACAAGGAACAATATATTTTGTATTTCATGAAGATCGAAGAAATTTCCCAAAAGGATTTGGACTGATTATATTTCATACATTACATTATTACCCAGAGACTCAATGAAGTTCAAAATCGTCCTTTTTTTCCTCTGCGTGCTTTGCTTCGTTAGAAATGTGTAAATTCTGTACGCGTATGTCATGTGTTTAGTTGTTGATGTGGCACTACACTGGATCGTATCTCTGAAATGGCTACTAGTACCAAATACATTCTCTCTCGTAAACCGCGGATGCAACCCAGCAACCGTAAAATTATATTATGCTACTATCCGTGAGTATCTAATACAATAACCTCCTGTACCTGAGGTACCATTTTGAGACAACTAAAAGAATAACAAAACCTCGCATTTCAATTTTTTTTGTTGTAGAAAATTAAAAAAAAATGTCTGCAACCTGAACTAAATCATATGTATCTATACATTTTTGAGGTCGCTGAATCCGAATCTGAGATTAGTTTGACCTCATCAGGTCAGGATCAAGGTCAATTTAAGGTCAAAGTGGAAAAAAACCATTGGGTTGCAGAAAACTTCTACTGCCTGACGTTTTTGGGGTCGCTGAATCCAAATCCAGGGTTAGTTCGACCCCATGAGGTCAGGATTAAGGTCATGCCATGGTCGAAAAGAGAAAAAAGCATTAAATCGGAGGAAACATCTCCTCTGAGACGTTTTTAGGGTCGCTAAATCCGAATCTAGAGTCATTTTCCCCAATCAGATGAGGATTAGAGTTAAACGAATTTATTAAAACAGAGTTATGTTACAAATGCAAATTTCGAAGAATCATAAAAAGTTTCAAGTATTTTTTATAATTTTAAAGATTTTCAAAACATTTTAGGAGAGAATGTAACAAATGTGTAGTGACCATTATTGTAATCTTCACGTGTACGCTCTGCGGCACAAATGAATCTGTCGCAAGCGAGCTGCTTCGCGATCTCGACCTTGTATGTCTTTGTCGTGACAACCGTAATAATCCAAGTAGACGCTTCACTGTATGTGAAATTACCTCGACAGACACGCAAATTAGGTTATTCAGAGCAACGTGATTTAGTAAAGACGAAATTTCGCACGCTTTCTGCTATATGTCTTGATGTACATATATTTCTTCCTCTGTTACTTAACTTACAGTAGACGACTTCCTGGAATACGGGTGAATAAACTTATAAACTTATCATGTACTTTACTTTCGTTATATGGTACACGATTCCTATGAGAGACTGCGTTAGTTGACCTAACGAAATTATTATAAGATTCATGAAGTTGATCTTTTCAATCTTCTAGATGGAGTTAGGCGGATTCGGACTCAACCGAATTTCGTGCAGTGTATATTATATTTTCTCATGCTGACGCAGCACATTATGTAATAACGTGAGAACGAGGAACACCTCAAGAATTTTCTTTCTTTACGAGACAGACGAATGGTATTCGACGAATAGTAACATCGCTGCTATACTTTTTGCAATCACGATAAGAGGCGCGCGTCAGCTATAAGTTATAATAATAATCGCATCAACATGGACAGCTTGTGCTGCTGAAAAGCTGCGTCATTCAGTCCTACCATTACATCGAGAAATCCCACTCGGTTAATTGAAGGACACTTGACGTAGTTTAATTTGGTTATAGTATCCCATAATACATATATATCTATATATATGGTATACATATTATTCCCTAACTTTTCCTCGTTTTGCTCAACCCTTGAAGGAAGGTTGATGCCGGATGAGGATAGCCAATAGAATCTTAATCTAACAACAATAAGGAGATTGAACTTGCAATATAAATGTAATTTATTGATTTCAATCGGTTGTGTGTTTACATGAGAGGATCATCAGAGGCAGTAAAACCACAATGGATTTAGAACCACCTTAAACAATAAGGATTTCTAATTTAATTTCAATTTCCTCCATTAACTCAAAAAATTTTTGAAATAAACCACTTACTGCGCTGGGCATGTCACCATTATTTTCTACCAATCATGAATGAGACATGATCATTAACAATTTGCATCACATGAAAAATTGCCGTAGTCAATTTGTACCTTGCTGTTTTTAAAAGATTGGATATTGCTTTCAATTCAATTGTTTTATTCTCACCTTTTTTCCATTTGTTTTTATTTCGCAAAATCTTTGTAAATCCCAAATTATACATTCTAGTGTTCCCATGTCTTTCAAAAAGAAACAAAAAAAGATATTTTATAGTTTGATAGATTTTTGGATGGGTTCAGGGGAGAGGGAAAATTGTTTTTGTTCGTATAAAAAATAAATTAACTTCAACGATTAACGGATTAACTTTAACTTCCATTAAATTTTCGACAAATTAACGGATTAACCCCAGCATAATGATTTTCAATGATTTCATATAATTTTTGCAAAATACTTCCGCATCCACCACTTTGATTTTGAAAACAGCTTTTCAATTATTTCAACCCCTGTGGACCGCCCAATTATAATGATAATTTAAGATAATAAAATTAACTTAAAAACTAATTGGTATGTGGTAAAGTAAGAAAAATATCGAAAAAATAGAGATGGCCATTCCACGCAATAATGACCCGGCCGGCTAGGACGAAGATTGCGTATTTCAATGGCGTTGACCTATTTTCAGTTCGGGCTCTCTCGAGTCACCCCTCCTGTATCAATGCCCTTTTAAATATCTTAATTTCGGTTGATTGGAATAATTTTATACTATTACAAAATGTTTTACGAAAATGTATAGATGACTTACAGTAAACTGTGCTATGCGTATCACAACATTATATTTTTAGTTTTATCCATCAAGAATGGTATTGCAAATTTCGTAAAACCCATTTTCCGGCTATATTATCCAAGTCTGAGAACTAAACGCGCATATTTTTGTAATATAATGATTAATCAACGTTATTTATCATTTTATTTGTATATTTATGACATTTTTAACATCTGGATTAGAAATATTGAGAAAAATTATACGTGAAGAAATTTCTAGGTACCTGGAAAAAACCTGGAATTATCAGGAAATTGTGATGATGCACAAAGGCGAATACATGATTCAGTATTACTTATTAAGTACATACATCAATTTGTCTTAACTACTGTAAAATATAGTAGGCAAGACTCAATCTGTGTTAGCATTCCAACCTGTGCTGGTTACTCCACTGGAACATTGCTGTTATCGGAAATCGGTATTTTTATGGCCTATTTACTTTCTAGTGAATCCAATATTTCCAATCCAGTTAACCCTTTAACAATATAGAGGCCCTAATGGATTAAGGAAATCACTGTCCAATCTTGAAAAGGGATGCAGGTTTATACTGTTTCATGAGTTCTCTTGAGTCACGTATACAGTTGCGAATAACAGAAAAGATAGAAATTGCTTTTGAATCGGCAAAGCGGTTGAAAACTTCTCAGGTTAATAAAAAAAAAAAAAAAAAAAAAAAGAAACAAGTAAAGGAAAACCAAGTTCAATGGGGTCAATTTCAAATATCATTTCGATACTGTCAAGCTGGACTACAAAAATGAAACGAATTTGAACTGTGCTTGTTTTCTTGTATGTAGCAACCTTTAATTCGCTGCTTCGGTAGTTCCAACATGGGGGCTATACTTTTTTCTCACCCTGCCTATTCTTCTCTTTTGCTTTCTCTATCCTTCTTTCTTTTGTCAGCATCCATAGAAGGAAGCCTGTTCGTATCCGACTGGAAGTTCTGCCGGAAATGCTCGTGACCCAGGCGGAAACTTTTGAAACGGCAACTTTATTAGCTCGAGTGTCTTGAGGGTCGCTGATTCGACCAATTGCGTTCTCCACCTGGTCACGAAAACAGTTCGTATATGTCTGTTCAAGTAAACTACCAAGGCAGATTGAAACAAAGGCATCCAACTGTAATCTTGGCTTTCATCCACGGGACAAATCTGCCCAAGTATAAACATTATTTAATGAAGTGAAGGAAGAATTGCACTAAATGCTTCCAAGAGTCTACCTCTTGGTGATTTATTTCTTTTCTTCTCTGCTTGATAAGATGGAAAATCATTTTTAAAAATCTCCTCGCTTCGCTCGTGAGATTAAGGAGACTAATTAATTTAAGGCTCTATCCAGAAACACAATCTCATCACGACGGGTTTTGATGGTTAAGAGTAAAACAATGAGTCCTATAAAAAAATCTTTAAAAACAGATTTATAGGTCCTGTAACATGATAGGTCATTATGGACATATTGATAGTCTATAAAATAAAGAAACCAAGCAGCGGAGATGCGAAAAAGGGATTATTTTATGAATTTGAATATAACAAATTAACTTTATACTACTAGAGTTGAAAATTTTGAATTTAAATGCAGTACAAAGTGTTCCATACCTTAAAGATCAATCTTTGTTATGCAGCTGAAAAATGTTAGCTGCAGCTACAAAAGACGTTTTTAAATTAGCGGACGTAAATGCTTCTCTTTGGCGGTTAAAGAACATGAATGAATTTTGAAAAACCGCGTTCTATTTCAACAAAGGTTAGTTAGTTTTGCATACTCAAATTTTTCTTCTCTGCTGGTACAGAGGTTCTCCTTTCGCAGAAGATTCATAGCCAATTTCATACTCTATCTAGTCCGCTCTTAATAATGAAGTGGTCAGTCGATCAACGCTCGAAGAAAGGATCATATCCTCTGAATCAACCGCCCTCATCTTCACTTGTGACCCAGTAACAGGGCTTTTGTTAAGGGTTTTCCATATAAATTAATTGAATACATGTCCTAGAAACGCAGCTGTCATTCAATTCTAAGGGAGTAAAAATAAATAAAACATAAATAAATACAATACTTCACTTTATTATTCATCGGTCAAAATTCATCATCATTCATCCTAAAGTTCACCGATGATAATTCTTGTGCAGTAAAATCAGATTTTGACCCTTAACTAATTATTGCAGATTCATTATTGGATATCACCCATATGACATTGATTATCCTCGATCCTGTTTTTGTTGTTTGTAATAATTATATATAAGCTGTGCTCATGACGCAACAGTCCTTCCAAAAGTAACAATTTTATTTTTCCTATTCTTTTTGTATAGCATTTTGTCGTTTTACTCAAAATTTGAAATTTTGACTTTTCAATACAATTTTGTATGTTCCCCGCATACCATATATATACTTGAGATTTTTGGCGTTGAGAAAGTTTGAAGGAGAAAATAAACAAGTATCAATTGCTGAAGCAAAAACAAGAAGAGACATTGGATTTGGAGCCGTATTGACTCAGCAGTCGACACAACACCATTACACTATCATGAAACTGACTGAGTTCAAGTGGAAGAAAGAGCGATAGAAGAAGAAGAATGCAGCTCGGTGGGCAATTACGTGCTTCGAATGATATATCAAACCTAGAGTGAAACCTTGCGTCTTATTTGGTTCCGCGGAGTTTGGTCTCTAGTTGGCTGGTAGAGTGCCAATGCGATAATTTGCAGCTGCCACAACACTCGATTGTATGAAGTCGGTGCAAAATAATCCTCGATAATTACAGATCGAAAAAGTAGACACGTTTCTCACGAATTCTGACTTTTTTATTACATTTGTATAAATGGTTTCATACATCTCGAGAGTCCAATTTTTATCCAATTTGACACCGTCGGATTTAGTGTGTTATAGATAAGACAAAAAAGTTACAAGACGTAATTGATTTTGTCTGAACAATTTATTAATTTCTTTAATAATTTTTCCTACATCGGATTTTATTATAGTAACTTGTTATTAAATACCAAATATAACTTCCTATTATCAAATAGGAAATATTATTATAAAAATAGTATAACTTATTTTGCTTGTATTAAAATTTCGAAATTTACGAATTTTGCTCTAATTTGCTATGTATTTTAGTAATTTTTCTAACATATAAAGTTTCTCACTATAGTGAGATGTCTATATGTACATATATGGGTAATAATGCTGGGATTGCTCCAGCGTTTTTAGCCTTTAGGCATAAGCTCCGCATATGATTTCATATACATTTTTAATTAAAAATTTATAGTTACGTGCATGAACTAAAACAGGTAATAAAAATTATTTTTAATGTAAATTTATAAACTTGAGTACAAATGTATAAATTTTTATATGAAATGTAGTATATGAAATTTCATTAAAATTCGTATCAAGCCATTTGCATACACATCTATTAAATTTCATACAGACTTTTTCTAGCAGCGTACAAACTGTAATTTCAAGCATTGCCTGTCCGGCTTTCGCATCGTCAGAAAAAGGATCATACATACATACATACATACATACATACATATATGTATATATATATACATAGTACATACATACATACATACATACATACATATCTATAGATACAATTCTTTCTTCTTATATTTCCGAAAGCATATTTAGAACATCTAGATTTGCCTCATTACATATCATGCAAAGCCGAAATCACGTAGGTTATTGTTGTCTACACAAAATGCTTCCGCAATGTGAGGATTTTGCATTTAGGTTCGCCTTTAACATTCATAATCCACATAAAGAAATATATTAATTTTTATATTTATTACTTTAAAGAAGACACTGAGAAATTCTGTAATTTATCAAATAAGGTATATGTATAATAACATTCAGAAAATAATGATTGAAAAACACATTTTTTCAGAATATCTTTATTTTGTTTGCATAACATTGAGAATATTCTAAATATTCTAAACAGCCTCAGTATACGCGATTTAACTTTTATAGAATGTTTTTCAGCAATCATGCTATGGTGTTTTATAGTTTGCCAGAAAAAAATGTTTGTATGATATTTTAGAGAGTGCACACGTTTGAAATTCAATATTTTCTAAATTTGTGCGACGTTCGATAAAATTGTGCATTTCTTGTGCATTTTTTTGCCATCACTTGAACGTTTATACAATAAATATAGATATTATACTTTTTAAAAGGGAAGAAATAGATTTTTCACCTAATGAGACGGAAACCAGCAAATACCTATGTGAAGTCGTGCATAGTCCTGGAATGCTGCCAACCACACATGCTGAAACACCACGATCACGTTTTTACAACGAAAGGCAAAATAAAATGCCGTCTATACTTTGAGTACGTGATAGGTACGTAGGGTGGTCCAAAGTTGCACACTATAGAAATGATTAGTGTGCTTTTTAGCCATACAATGGTGAGTTACAAATTTATGGCTGTATTTAATGTACAACCTATGGTTATAATAAGAATAAATAAAATAAATATGTTTCTTTACATTTGCTGTATGAAACGTATATAATTGGAATATGCAAAAATTTCTCTCATAGAAATACCGCCTCCTGACGGTGGATTCACCCAATTTGATATGAATTAATGCATTTCCTGCGTACCACAGTTAGTTGATCAGAGTGCACCTTTGTTAGGGTTGCAAAAGCGGTTAAAATTTTCGGATATTTGCTTAATATCTACAGAGAGTATATAGTTTCTCTCTCTCGCATGAAATGCTCCTAACATAATTAGTGGAATTATTAGGATATTCTATGAAAAATAAAACAAAAAAAAAAAATATAAAAATTAAACGAAGCCAGCTTCGAAAGAGAGAGATCTCTTTCTCTCTTAATATTTAGATGTTTATCTTCGTAAATAGGACGCCTTTGTAGAAAGCAATAGCAAATTAATTAGGAAAAGCTCTAATTAAACAAGTTTACTTGAGTTTTTGATTAAGCTAGATTTCGCTAGTTTCTTAGATTGAAGAAGACGTTCAGATGTCTTATAACGAAGTGTAAACATCTTCACACTCAAAAAAGTCTAGGTTGTATCATAGCTTGATTATATCAAAACTTAGTAAGTTCGTTTTTAGACTTGAAACTGGTCTCAAGCCCTGTTTTTTTCTTAAAACAAGTTTGGAAGTCCATTTTTTAGCTTTATTTTGCGTTAACATAAGACTTCTTTATTTCAAGATAAAACAGAGGAGAAAATTTGTTGCGGGTAGGTATAATTTTCAGGTGGGTAAAGTTTGACTTTTTAATATCGAAACAAAAAGAGATGAAACATATCAGAAGGATTTTACAAAATTGCCTGAAAGTTTACGTAATTTTAAGGACTTATTTTGTATACTTTTGAAATCCCTAAAAACATTTCAAAATCCTTTGATTTGAAATTGTTTAGGATCCACTGAATCTTTTTAGCAAAAGGCGCGCAGAGCGGGTGGATCATAATTTCTAAAAAAAATATTTGATGTAATTTTTACCTGGTTGGTGAGACAAGACAGCAATCAGCGACCAAAGAGCGCTCAACCACCTTCTACGAATTCCCTGCATCCCTGGCGATGATAATTGTACCAAAGATCCAAAGTATGTCTTACACATACAATGTTCAACTGATCCTACACCCAGCCGAATAAACCACTGATGCCTTCGTTGATATCATCCTTGCTTGTTAGTTTTAACCAGATGACTTTCTTGTTGCCAAAGACCAAACTGTGCACAGGGTCCCAGACAACAATCTGGCTAGCGTGTAAGGTCATAATAAAACCAAAACCGATTATGTCCACGCACTGACTACAACTTGAAAATTCCCGCACAATTAGGCGATTACACAATTACACAAATTCCCGATTACGTGACGTAGTACATTTATATCCCGTTCTCTTATTTGTTGCTGCTGCATCATTAAATACTGGTCGTGTCAATTCAAAAGTATTCCATTGCAAGTGCGATCCTTGAACAATTACGCTTAATGACTGGTGAAAATTTTGTATAAACTTTATACATATGTAAATTCCACTTAAGTAGAAATCCAACCATCATTTTCTCCAACGTAACTATAGTCCATAAATTATTGTATGTAACGGTTTAGATCTCTATTGCGGTACCTTGGACACTAAATCCTGTATTACACGCTGCTTTTTTTTTTGCTTCGTCATTATCATTTGCTGATTTTTGTTTTAATTTATTATCAAAATGCTCCATCGCTGATCCGGTCATTCAGTGGAATCTGAAACAAAATCATCACATCTTATATAATACACAACTTGTGCTAACATATAATTACCTACTAATATCTCTCTGCTAATATTATAAAGAAAATGTGTAAAAATAGTGAGCAACTATGTCCTATTCGATAAATTAGATGTTATCAATCTTCTGGTAAAAAATACAATTTTTTAGAAGGTCATGAAAGTAGTGTATTTGCTGAAACAAAATCTTCCCACAATTAATTCATTTATGCTAATACGATAGCAATTAAATTATTATGCAGATCCGACATTGATTATGACAGCTAATATATAGCTGAAGTTCAAATTGAGTTTGTGAGAAAATGAGCTACTATGAAATTGAAACCCTAGCTTTTTCTCTGTTTATGACTCGTGCTGAATCTATCGGTACTATAATCATATCTCCGTAGCAACTGGAGGTGGATATATTTTTTTGATTCAATAAAAAAGTTTTAATTCAAGATTATCTATCTTAATTCAATTTTGAAAATTCTTCTCATTTTCAATTCTTATCTAACAATATTCTAAGAAAATCTCGAATGTTTTTAAATCATCGCGAATACATGATCACTACTTAAAATGTCGGAAAATTTGCCGGATCATGCTCGCCCCTGCGCAAAATAATTCCCTTCATATAAAAGTTTACGTATATATTTGTTTTAGTTTTTACACATCAATATATCGACAGTTAATCGATGTTATTGTTCTATTGACTTATTGACTTATTGTCAATTTTGTTTCCTCCTAATTTAAAGAAATAAACGTCCGCCCAATTTGCACTGCTGTGACTTTTGTTCTCCATGATCATTGCTTTCCAGAATAAGTGGTTGGATTGTTAAGTACCTTAAGCGCCTAGTACGAGATGTAATTGGATATTTCCGAGTTGAGAGTCTCAAATACCTCCTACTTTACATACTTTCGAGTTTGCGGTTTAAAACATCTTAACGCGGTAAACCGAAAACAGAGGGTGAAAAGGTATAAACTATTCGCGGCATGCCAATTCACTCGGCAAAGATGATTGCGTCTTGTTAAAATCACATTACATCCTAATTTTTTTTTCTTGAAACACAATCCATCCGCTTTTGTGTAGCTATCGGAATGAAGAAATTGCATTTATGGAAGCTTAAGAAAGGTAAGCAGAATGCTAATCTAATAGATTAATCAAACATTGATATATAATTTTCCACTGTGAATTCAAAACAGAAAATTTTGTCCTGCTTCCTCAACAATTTGAATACATATGTATTTTGAAACCTAAAACACGATGTCTGAGGCCTTTTTTAGCGGGCATGCACATATATTGGTACGTTGAATGGGTAATAGAATGTAAAAAATCTTTTCCACTCTACTTTTTGGACAGAATTCAAAGAATACAAAGTTAGAAGAGAAAGCAATTGAAATAATTCTGGGCAATAAAGCTGAACACGTAACTGCAATATATATGTAGGACGTATAAAATATAGCTTGTTCATGGACAAGAATAAAGAATAGATGATAATATGAAAATATATATAATTAAGTATTTATGGCTGCTAATAATTCCGCGTACCTATATGAGATTTTCGAAAAAACCGTCATACAAAATTTAAGTCCATTTTCGCAACAGAACCAGCTTACGAAAAAGAATTTAACATAATCACGTAATTCCGGAGTGTTTGCCCTTAAAGGAATAACTAATATTATTAGATCGAAAAGTGAAGTCATACTAAATGAAAGACTCGAAAAACTCGATCAGTAGAATCTATAAGGTGTCGAACCGAGTAATGAGAGGTCCTTATCGCTGAAACTTTGTGCGAATCTGTGGATATCATGTCAACTGGCGTAAACATCTTGATTTACATAATTGAATCGGGATTTCGATAGTTGGTATAAATTTTGGTACACGAACAGCTCTACTGACCGAATCGTACGTTTGTCTGCAGCAGATCCAGCAGATCTCTGTCAGATATTTCTCGAAATCGACACCATTAATGCGTAAGCGTAGAATTCTTTTGAAAGGGAAACGTTACCGAAAATATTATCCTAGTACTCTCAAGCAGTCTTGATCGTTCGCAAATGGTCGATGACACTGTTTGTTAGCACAACAATTAAGGATAATCCGACCGAAATGGAAAGAGGTCGTGATATCGCGTGGCTGTTTCTCCGCGACTGAGGGCTCACTCGCGGGCCAACCCCCTGAGCTTATTTCTCAGGTCGACCACCTCTGGCGCCACTATACACCATCATTGCTGCCGCTGCTGCTGCTGCCGCTGTCGCTGCCTTCACCCCTACGCCAATAGAACGACCACCACCTCCACCACCTCCATTGCTACCGCGTCCCAACCTGAATCCTTGTACAGCTGCTGCGGAAGCATAGCCGGGCTTTCGCGACCAAAACAAGCGTTCGTGTATCCATTCGGTTATCGCTCTCAGTCATCCTGCTGCCTACTTGCTCTTCTCATCCTTTATGCAATACATACATCTATTCGCTCAATCGTCGCTTTAATATTTCCTACTTACACATATTCTATCTATAAAATCTCTGTTCTATACTACATATATGTATATAGGCATTATTCTTTCCAGTTAGCTCTCACCTCAAGAGGGGCGGCCGCGGCTTACAATTTTTTGGAGTGGATTAAAGCGGAGGGGAATTGTTAAACATTTTTCTTGCATTTCAAATTTTCTAACTAGGGCAAGATCGTTAATCGGTCCGTTAATCCGTTAATGCGTTAATTAACTGAGTTAAATTTTTCGTTAACTGTTAACGGACTATTGGGATTAGCGGACTATTTAACTTCCGTTAACTTCCGTAATGTAGTAATGTATGTATGAAATATAGTTTCTTGTGTATTCAACCGAGGTCCTGTTTCGTTATTGAAGCTTTGTTTACAAACATTCAGACCATCTTCCTTAACCTAAATAAATGAGCATTTGAAACAACTACTTTAATATAGTAAGCATTTTGCGTTTCATCAACGTTGTTCATCCTCGTCTTTATCGTAATAAGAGACAAATGTTAATCATCTCTGTGAAGTTGCCTGAAATGTAGGTTAACAAATTGTGAAATAATTTAACTTCTGAAATCATGATGCAATTCATTCAGCACGTAAAAAAGTAATTAACTGTTACTGACACACACCACCTCAAACTTGTTACTTTACTATTGTAACTCTATTTTATCTTTAATTATATCTTCACACGTGTATCTCGGCGTAATACATCGCGAGTAACAGTAGGTAGATTATCTTAATTGCGTCGCAACTTTCGTCCAACATGCGTCTCGAGCATTTTCAAATGTTTTAGTGACAGCGTTAAATGGTAGTTCTGCTTCTACATAAATTGTGCGTGATCTGTTTTACATAGAATCAAAGTGTTCGGGGTTTCTTATATAGTTATGTAAAGTCAACCTTCATCTCGAAAACTTCAATTTTATAATTTCATAAGCTTGCATTTAATTTATTAAGTTTTTATGTAAATTTAGTCAATTTTGGCAACAAAGTGAACCACGTCAAAAATTGGAACCACAATCGGAACCAATTTTTGTGGGAAATTTCTACATTTATGAATTAGAAAAAAAATTATGGCAAATATACAGCTTCTGATACTTGACAGATTCTGCAAATTAATTAAGAAACCAGACTATCCTGAATCTTGAGGCAAGAGTTATTTTTCTGTCCATCCATTGTACTACTGTGAAGACCATCTTATTTCTCCCGATTTTTCAAGGATACCTTTTTCTACGTCCAAATCGTGATCTTTCTTTATTCTAGAAGGTAAAACCAGCGCAATGCAATAGCGGCCTTGGAATATCTTCGAATTTTAGAGGTTTTCTTTTCAAGAAAGAGGTACGAGCGATTATAGACAGTTTTTCCGGAAATTCAGACAAAAGAGAAAGAAGACAAACGGTTTAAGCGATAAAGCAAAGTTCCTACCGTGACATTGCCGCTGAAATAAACGGAATGTAAGAGTAATAAATTTGTGCGCCCGATGACAGTGGTATCCAAAGAGTCCGTGATAGCAACGCTTGAAGCTGTGATCTATTTTATCATTGCCTAATATCCAGAGCTGCGAAATAATCGTTTCCCTACTAAATTTAACAAAGCAATTTAGTATACATGCATTCATTATGATGATTATACATATACTCTTTTGATAGTCACTAATTCAAAACCAGAGTGTAAATATTGATTAGCAAGTTATAAAATAATTTAACAAAGGTGAAATGTAGTGTGCAAAATAATTTTGCACACTTTCATACATTAATTTTCAATTGCCGCCGATGAATATGAATTCATATACAGTTATGAAGTTCAATACAATTTTATTTTTCTAACAATGTAAATAATATTAATGTAACTAGTTACTTATTAGGTAATATTTGTCCCACCCGTAACGACTTTTCTACTTCTTAAGTCATCAGCAATTATTTCCTCGAGACCTCAATAGAATATATGTATAATTATCGATGTCAACATTTACCATAAATCGTCAATTGGTATATAATACTCTTGCTCCATTTGATACATAACTGCCCGATTTTTCATTCCATATCTTTTGTTTTGTGTCCAATTTGTGTGGCTGGATATAGTATGCATTACGTAAACTCGTATCATTTTTAACGTGCTCTTCAGTTTGGTGGTTATGCGTTTTTTCCATCCATATTGTGGAAACTTTGCATCTCTTTTATTCCAGTGCAGCATATATTTTATTTTATTCACAAATTGAATCATTTTACTGTCCTGAATTATCTGGGTGCAAATATTCGAATCACTCGGTTTGTTGTAACAATAAATAATTTTTCTAGTAAGAATTGCATCAAGGATTTACTTTGCGTAAAATCGCATAATTAATAATCGAGAAAGAAATGTGTGGGAACTTATGTATAATATATGACAGGTAAAAGGTATTTTTATTGTTATTCCTTTTATGTATATATGTAAACTATTGCTATGTGAGAATCAATAGCAGGCGACTTTTATTTTAATTGCTATGGAGTGTAAACAACACTCTGAGCCCATTATAATTCAAACCAACAGATGCCGAAATTTTTGAACGAATTTTAAAAATCGATCTTGTCTGTTCAAACTTAAGCTGACTTTATACTGTGAAACTGCAGAGGCTAATCGGATTGTATTCTGGTGTCCACGGAAATCTACTAAATTGAAAGTAAATAACGTTTGCCGTTGACGTAACGTCGTTTTAAGCCACCACATACATCCGTGGCTAACGAAATTTAAAAAAAAATCTAGGACGGGAAATTATGAAGCTGAGCTAATATTAAGATTATAATTTCATTACTCTAGAAAACATAAGTAAGTTAATAAATTGAATATAATAGAACAAACTGCTACGGCGCGCCTCGTGGTATTTGCACCTCATGCTCGGACCTGTTTTTTTAATGACAAAAATTAGATATTCATGTGTTTAAGAATTAAATGAACACATTGAACACAATTTTCTCAAAACTCCTTCAGGTTTTGAGTTTGAAGAAAACGTTCATGTCATCATGACACTGCATTTCGCGTCGCAGTGTCTTAAAATGATTTATATAATAAGATCTTGAAAATTACTTGAAACATTGTAAACATTTTGTAATATTGTAAAATATCACTTTAAATCTACGGAAATCATCCGTAATACTTTTCACAAAATTGTAATGTCACAAATTAAGCGGAAAAAAGCCAGCATAAAAGCTCGAAGCAAATAACCAAAAACATCAGTGTGGTATCCAGCAAATCATCCGAATACTTGGTCAGTCGTGCCGAGCGAATTTTCCGTAATATTTGCAAACGGTTAAAGCCATCGAGTGCATTCGGTATCAACATACAACTCATACAACTCCAATCCTTATCGATCGCTGATTTTATTACAACCACTGGTCAACTAAACGTCACCAGAGATCTACCACGCCTACTACTCGAAGGATCCAAAGAATTTGGAACAGAAACCTATACCTATACTTCACCCTTCAACACATCTGGTACACTAGTAGAAACCAAGGTTACTCATTCATCTCAGCACCGGAAAGTCGAATTATCATTTGCTACTATTGAACATCCATCATCTTCGTCTCTTATCTGTGCAAACATCTTATCAGTTCATGTATTTCCAGTAAGAGAATCCGATCCGGAATCAACCGTTAACATGTTCGTGTACAGGTTGCAGTCCCTCAATTCTGCAAGTCTCAAACCTCATTTTTTGAATTGATCAAGGAATATATTCTATTTATAAATATGTTATGTTCTAATCAAATCGAGCAACTTAGGTAAATAATAAGTGTGTATGCATTTGTGCTTAAGACGTAACACTTAGAAATCTTTTGAGATGTATCAGAGTATTATATTCGAACATATCGCTCTATTCGATTATATTAAATATTATATTATTATATTTGTACCTACGATATAATATTATAATACTCATTTTTCTTATTTAATTTTACACTCTCATCAATTAAGAAGGCATTAATTTTATTTAATCCGTTTTTGCCCGTAGACTTCTGAATTCATTTTTGCTCTCATCCTTTTTTTAGTCCGCTTTTACTCTCAGCCCCTCAATTACAAAAATTCTCGAACGTTCTCGAGAATATTTATGCGCTCTCGAGAATATACTTGCTCTTCAGAATGTTGTTCAGAGAACTTTCTCCTTTAAAATCTCAAGTTTAGGGATTCCTGCAGATATCAGGTGTATCAAGGCAGTGAATTAAAATGCTTCAGGTATAAGAGAGAAAAAGAGAGACTGTTTGGAGACATCAGTAAGATTTAAGGTATCGATCGCACTAAGTTGCAACGACTTATTGTATTGTCTGTGAACTCAAACAGTTGGTTCGTAATGTTCCACTAAAAGCGTTTTCTTTACATTCTTTTCTTGTCCACTGGGGCGCGTGGAGAACTTTCGAAAAGCATCAGCAGCGAGTGTCTGAGTGAGTACAAGTTGTCGCTTTGGAATTTAGTAATCTCTCGTCGGGCTAAATCTGTCGACTAAAGAATCCCAGTGGAGTAAAGGTTTTAATCAAGATTTACTTCAGATACAGATGTACGACCTTGTCGATCCATTTTCATGTCGTGGTCTTGAAGCGAAGGTATTTAACCTTCTGGGCAAATAGAATCATTGACTCGAGCAGATAATGGTGTTCAGAGACACAACAGCACAGGTTCAAGCGATTATTTTGTTAAACCTTGAAGATTTCTTCGGAAATTTTTTCAATTTCTTGCAAAAGATAAGGTCTTGAGGAATTTCATGACGAAAATTAGACTAAATAAGAAAAACTTGGGCGAAAACAGGGTTTATATTTAACTTCCTCCTACGAGACGGGGATGAAGACCTTTTTCCGGGTTGAAAACTAATGCAATGATTTTTCATGGAATAAGTATAGATGAAATCTGAAAAGTGTTTTTTCTAAATATAACATTCATTTTCTATTTGATTTGTCAATTTTAATTTGCAAAATGGAAAATCACGTGGTCAGATCCCGCAATTGCAAATCGTATAAGAAAGACGTGAATTAGCAGAAATAAAGCAGCAGGGCCAGCACTGGCAACAGCAACGGGGGTGGAAGTAGCGTAGCATTAGTTAATTAGGTTGGGCAGGAGGCGTGACGTCGTAATTATTGCAACGTAGCGAGCTACCATGCCAGCCTGCTCGCTTGCCTGCCTACCTGCCTACGCTACGACCAAGTTATTAATTGCTTCCTACCATTCTAGCACCGGTTCTGGCGAATTTACTCACTCCCCTCACACCCCTCCTTTACCCACCCCTCTATATCTCGCCAAACAACATGCTTCCCTCTAGATATCCACATACTCGTCTAATAGCCATCACTATTCGTCATTTCATCCTATTACGTTTAAATAGCAATTATACGAGAGCTGAATAATGAAAGAACAGTGTTTCCTATAATAAGATATTGCAAAATGTACGTATTGTCTACTACTGAGTCACGATCGACTGTTAGATGGATTTGCACATTTTCTTCTAATGTATGACAACTACAATACAGAACAATTTCTGTCCTTTTTCTGTCTTATTTTTACATTAAATAAGCGTTTCCGCTGGCTTATTATCTTGTTTTTGTCCTGTAATTTTATCTGACAGTTTCACATTTAGAACCTGTGTTTGTTTGGTCATAATATGCTATAATAGTTTTCAATGGATTTTAAGGAGTTAAACTAAATTCAACATAATGTAACGAGATTCCAATTATAATTGAAATAAGCATTCTTTAGAATCATTCGGATAAATCTTGATTAATTTGGATTGACCGGATTCATTCGGATGGAAAGTTCCGATTGATTTTTAATGGTCATCGGATAGATTCGGATTTAAAAACTCCCTCGGATTAAATCGGAATGAAACTGTTTGATTTGGATACAAATTCCGGAATGATTCAGATTGATGCAGAAGGAATTCTCAATTCGAGACTTTCGCTAGGAACATTGACAGGCGGATGTTGGATTTGACGAGCTCGTAATTCGAGTCGGTCAGTGAGCGGTAACTAATTTACCATATGTAACAACCTGAATCCAATGTTTCGCATACTCTGCTGTTATATATTTGCAGTAGGTTTAGTGGGTGTAGAGTATAGCACTCAATGTCGCTATATTGTGTTACGTCATAGCCTATGAATTTACAGGGGGGTTATTCTACAAAACAACGTTCAAAATAGCAGTATACGGCTCTTATTCAATGGCAAACTAGATTTATGTCGCGGAAATCGTAAATAAAACACCAAGCGTGCGCTTGTTTGCAACCTCGCTCCCTTCTATGCAAAAAATAATCAGCGCACGGTCTGCAGCACGCACAGAAAAATAAAGTTGACGTACTACAACTAAATAATTCCTTGTATGGAAAGAATCTAGGCAAATCTCTGAAATAGATACATTCAATATGATTGAACACTTATTCCGTTCTATCGAAATCATATTAGAGTCCAGTGATGTCCAACCAGGGTTGCCAGATGACCGAGCACCGAAAGCGCCAATTTTATGGTTGGAAATCGCCATATATCGCCAACCTTATGGAAATTTAAATATCGCCTGAAAAAAGCCAATTTAAAAATATAGTCGCCAACTTTTAATCAATCTAATAATTTTATTTTCATTTTTAAAATAACGTATCGCATTGATTTTATTTTATTCAATCTATTCATAAATTAATAATTATTTATAATTTATTAAAATACGGCGCATTTGTTTGACAGTTTTGTGGTTACTTTAGTCTTCTATTATTTTATAAGAGTTTTATCATTATTGGGGATTTAAACTTGCTATGCGACACTATCGGCCCCTACGCGAACTAACCAATATGGCTGTCGAAAGCATAGTAAATACACGATAAGCATCACGAAAATCAGCTAAAACATAGCGTTTAACTGTGTTAACTGTGTTAATGGAATAAATAAGTGCTACAATAAGTAGGCAAAATACTTCCAAGTTAATAATTATTTGCTTCGATAATGGAATTTGAACATAAATATCGAAAATCAACAAGTTTTGGAGGTTGTTGCGTCAGTGGTTGTAACTCCAAAGAGAAGAAAAACCTTAATTTAA
>JAUEJJ010000002.1:2756629-2784664 GCA_032164275.1 Synergus coniferae
GTACTTGTACGAACTCGTAAAACTAGTTGTTGGGTACTACACTCTTGAAAAGTAACTCGTTATCGCAGAAACGAAGGTACATTACTACTAAAATGTAAACCCGAGATGCTGGCGACTTTAAAGCTATCAAAAGAACTACTGAATCCGACAGTTGAATTTGCTATGTTCGCTATAAGTACAAAGTTTTTGAAGTTTCAAATATATATATATCGCTTAGGGTACTTCCTACCTTGCTGATACGATACTGCTGAGCCGAGTTCGAGGCGTCTCATCGCCCTGTCCCACGGAACCCCTTACCGACTATACATATTACTCATATTAGCGCCAATTCTAAGAAGACTTATCACGAATGGACTTACCTCGGGAGTCTAGCCGTTTCTCTGTTAATAATTAACGAATCTAGTTGATTTTTGCATAGAAACATTTCCTAGGCTTACGGTTCTCACAGATGCAGTCACTTAGTGAGAATCGTACAAGCCTAGGAAATGTTTCTACGCAAAAATCAACTCGATTCGTTAATTATTAACATAAAGACGAGTTGATTATTGCGTGCAAATTGATTCTTTCCCTCGATCGACGCGTTGAGTGGGTCATCCCCTCTCCTGTCCTACTGGGCCGAATCAGGCCGAGGAACGGAGAGGCAGTTGCATTTCGGTGTCTCAATAATTTATTCTCCTCTTCTCGTTTCGCCACTGACGAATAGCATGAGACTCGAGCGTCCTTCGGAGCCACTCGACTTCGTCCGCCCGGCAGCCGACGAGACTCGACCCATCGCAGGTGGTAAGAGAGGGGATTAACGAATTGACAAATTTTTACTCTCGCTTTGGACATCTCTGAACTATGCACAACGAAAAAAAAATAACTGACATGACACCAAACATTATTAAATATTGTTCGTATGTACTGGTATGTATCTAAAATATTTTGTCACTTTTAAAAATTAAACTGGCATGTTTAGTTCAACCAGGAGAAATATGTTTTCTCATGAATCAAAAAAATGTTAACGTTTCATTAAATCCATCTAACACGTTTTAAGTACTACTCATCAATAAATAAGTGCTGAAATTTTTACAAAACTGGTCATTTGAGTCTGCCCAAATGATATATCGATCCATGTAGAAATTCACATGTAGCCGTCAATCTAAATCACGTTGCTTCGGCTTCGGCGTCGCATCGTTCCCGAGTGGAAACCTCGAATCGCGAAACGACGACGACGAGCGGAACTTGATGGAAATTGATGTCTAATATGTCGCTTCCCCGTAGTATCGCTCCATCTCCACTTCGGATGGACGAAATTGCTAGTGCCGTAATTTTGCACCCCACGCGCCAAATCTATCTTCGTTAAGTGTCGCGGAAGCTTGCCATAATTACCCTTTAATTTCATTGACCGCGCGTACAGTGCAGCTTTCGCCTCACTTATATTCTCGGTATAGTTCAACGGGTAATCGTGATTGTATCGCGTCTAAACAAAATGATGATTTCGATGATCTCTTCACGAATATGTTAAAGCCCTACTCCTACAGACATTGTTCATCATTTTTTTTTTTAATTAAAAAGGTAACTAATTTACTTAAAGCTCTGTCGAGCTTTACTCTTTGAATACTATCCAATAGTTTGTTATCAAAATTTGAACTCAACATGTACTTTTTGCAAGAATCACAAACAAACGAGCCAAAAACTCAGAATGTTCATTTTAGTTTTGACTATCGCAGGAGTTATCTGCTCTGACCTAGATTTATGTCAGTGGGAGTTAAAGGGTCAAGGAACCCAATTCCATTTAAGTGCTTTTGTCGCATTTACAATTCGTGTCATAAAAAGAAAGTTTTTCATGATTTATAATTTTCGAAAAGGCGTATACTTTACGGTTCACATCGATTTTTTTTTAGTTTTCAATATCATTTTTTATGATGTAAACAAAAGTGACATGCTGAATAAGTTTGTTTCTTGATACGTTTTTCTGTATCTTGTATAGTTTAGCTGGAAAACAGATTTTTGAAAATTTTTAATACCACTTTTTTTCGATCGATAAAACCAGAACCGTTTGACAAAAAAGATTGGTTAACAGAAAAGATTATTCTTTTTGATCCCTAAAAAAGCGAGCTAAAGCGCTATCCAATTCAATAATTTGATCAAAAATTATCCTGGTAGCACGATAAAACGATAACGACAACAACATAAGCACCGTTATGAAAGCCGTTTCCTCTCATTCAGAGATTCTCAAAACTTGAATAATTTATATCTGCAAAAGTCGTTTTTAACATAAAATCAATACCTCAATTGCTATTATGATGAAAATGTAAAAAAAGAAACCATATAATAGTAATATATTGAAAACTTTTATCTTCGTTGCTGTGCGACACTCGCTTCAATTTCCACTAACCGCTCTACAGACTCATTCTGAAGGACAAATTGGATGGTCCGTCGTATGGGGAGGATGAGGAGAAAGATGAGCAAGAGAAGGAGGGTCTCCATCCAATTTGCAATGCACGAGAGGTATACTCGGGAAACCCTTCACCATTCCCAACATTCCATTTGGAGAACTTGAAAATACGCTTTTGATAATAATTTTGTAATATCTCGTTGTGTCGGTTGCGCTTCAAAGACAAACAGCACTCCCCATCTTAAAACCGACATGGTTTTCACATTGGGATTTGTCCGCTCAAGTTCAATGTTTTAGTAGTTGAATATTGAAGCTAACATAATAGTAATTACGTTCTGTAGAATAGGTAATGTGCGTCATAGGTTTATCGTCGTACTTCAAAGATTTCCTCCAATGTTAACAATGAAATTTATCGTTTTAACTTGAGCAACCAATTTGTTTCCTGGTGATAATCTATAATAATCCACAGTCTGTCGATCTCTCAGATATTCAACAGTACCTACTGGAGAAAAAAGTGATGTTACTAATTTTAAAAACGGTTTTGCATTAACTGAAGTTTTCAGTTATATATCAGATATTTAAAAATAATGAATAATGGCTTTGAAATATTGTTTAATTGAAAGTGTAAAGTATGAAGTTTGTTTATAGCAATTTCAGCTTTAGCCGGAAATTAATGTAGAAGCTTTATAGGTAGATTTTATCACTTTAAATTACTGAGCTAAATTTTAATGCAAAACGCTTGAATTTCCGCGATCTAAGAAGCTTCTAAAAGCCACAACTGACGCGACGTATAAAAAGGTGGAGTGGGGTTTGCTCCACGTCAGTCTTTTCAAACTTGTACGCGACTTTATGAATATGAGAATTTAATGAGAACATATTTGACATGAAAACCAAATTGAGCCGGTAAACTCTATAAAAAACATTTAAGTCGATTTAGATGGTTTTATCAAGACCTTTCACAACCTTGCCTTCATTTTTATGCATACAGTATTTATATTATTTTTGTGTTGTAACTTGGTTACTTCTTGGGCAAAAACTTCGGATTGAAATCCTAAATGAATCCGAGTTAATCCGAACAAGCTTTTCAGTCCGAACCATTCCGAAATTTCAATTCGAATGAATCAGATCTTGCCGCCTTTTCTTTTAGGTTTTTGATATAACTGTTTTATATTTCTAACAATAAGTTGTAACAAAAACTAGACTTTTTTTCTATGAAATTTTGACATTACTGATCAATGTTTAAAAGATTTCAATCACATTTAAGTGAAGTTTTATTATTTAATTATTCAATTACTGTAGTTGAATATGTTCAATCATATTTAGTTGAAAATTCAGTCCACGGCCATTGGATCAAGTTCTTTTATACTTTTCGTGCAGAGTAATAACCGTCATGCGTGAATTTGTCAAAAAAATCAATATCTACTACCGTCCATTCTTCAATGTATGGTGAGCACTTTCACAATAGGTTTTAACGTTCCCTGCGTTGTATTGTACGGGTTCCTTCAAAGTTGCAGAACGAGAGGGAGATTCCTTTACCAAATTTCTCTAGAGGTACCACCAGTGAGTCCTGTATATGAATTGAAACATTTTCATATTGACCCAATTTTGTAGAATTTTTTTTCCAGTTATTGAGTGCTCATCGAACAAGGTCGAACATGGAAGGGTGACAGAAGGTGTATAGACTATAGCAGGATGATGAAGGGTGAATGTGCAGGAGGAGAGGACTGCTCTGTTTGCTAATTACTTGGCGTCGGCACATTTGCATCCACGTTCGCGCTCACCCTGGCTGGTGGCGTTAACCTTCTCATTAAACGTAATTGTTTGCAATAATTTGATGCCACCTGTCTCCCTCCGTCGTTTCCGGAGCAACTTCTCCTCAACGATTCACCGATTCACCGACTCAACTACTCCTCGACATGACGCGACGCGACGCGACGCATCACCCTATCCACTCGAGTTCTGTCCTGCCTTAGTGAGACAATACATTCTAGCAATCTCGGTTCAGATGTGTGAATGTACAACTTCACAGGCTTTAACTTAACACGCCTGTTAATACGACTAGCTTCTACTCGGTCTTACCATCCGATTTGTTGGAAGAACCGATTCAAAATTCTTGAGATAATTGCGCGAGATCCTTGAAATGCTTTCGCTGGTATCCAGCATACAGTGTATAGAAAATATTTTAACAAAAAGAGTGACAATCTGTATTCGGGCTTCTCACTATTATTGTTTCAGCAAGACTGGTTCGTTAATTACACTAGACTCCCGAATTACCTCCAGTTTTGGTTGGCCACAGCGAAAAAATATCTAAATTAATACAATTTTTCTAACTTAAAACGACTAAATTTGGAGGCTAGATTTTAAGCTATTCAATTTATGCAAAAAGTATAAAAAGTAAAATTAAAAAATAGAATTCTCGAGTTAGAATTAGAATCCTAAACAATTTTATGAATTCGAAAGTATATTTTCTTTCATTTTCTTTGGAAAAAATAATTTTAACTTAGAAGACAAAATTTGCAGCAGATTTATTTCATATATACTGTTATCAAAGGTGTGTGTGCGGCTGTTGAGCGCCAGTTGTTGTCTAGATAATCTGCCCCACGTTGGGCGCCAGTTGTTGTCAAGGGTGTCTGCCCCACGTTGGGCGTCAGTTGTTGTCGAGGTAGTCTGCCCCACGTTGGGCGCCAGTTGTTGTCAAGGGTGTCTGCCCCACGTTGGGCGTCAGTTGTTGTGGTCCCCTGTGTCGAGGGTGGGTGGTAGGTGTTTTTTTAGCGAGGGGTAGATAAGGCCTTTTCGACGACGGGAGTCCAAAGAGAGTCGAATCGGTATGCCGCTCGTCTCTTTGGCGAGGAGACCGGCAACCGTTCCCTCAGAAGGGAGGGAGTGAAAGGTCTATCTACCCTCGGTGATGGGTGGTAAAAAGAAATAGCGAATCACCATAATTTTGAGGAAAAAGGAATTATTTTATTTACAAAAAAGATCCTACAAGAAGCGTAGCGTCTTTCGAAGATACATGTACAGCGGGCGACTGGCGTAAAGGCGGCGGTCAGCGGCGTTCCTGGGACTGGCAACCAATCCGAGGAGTTTACAAAAAAATCCCAAACTTGAGAGCGGCAACCGTCTTGGTTTGGGAGGTCAAAGGCTGGCGCAACCAGCCCCGGGTATCTGACGATCTGGGCTCGCGTTCGCTCTTTTAAGGGAAAGAGAAGCTGCATGGAAGACCGTGGGTGAGGGCAGAATCGGGTGGAAGGAGATGCGCGAGATGAGTTTTCACGGTTTCCGCGTTTCTCCATGGTCCCACCCCGCCTCCAACACGGCTTTAAGTGGAAACCGTCTTAGCCGCGCCGTAGCCGGACGTAAGTCTGAATATTTCGAGGCGAGTTTGTTGTTTCCATTTCCACTCAGCTTTTCGCCCGTTCCTAGGTTCTAGGTTCTTATGTCTATAGTAAAAATAAAGTTTAAATATATGAAATTGTTTTTCCGAGTCAGCAATGTCGTTAATGCGCTTTGGGCGTATATCAATACTGTACCCGAAAAAAAGCTTTTATAAACATATATTAAAGAATAATTACACTGGCTCATTTCGCCCCAGTACCTATCTCGTTTCGCCCCGAGCCACGGGGCGATATGAGTCAGACACGTAATTTTTAGTTTCCACTTTTAATCGTAATTAATTTCTTCCGCACGTTTTATTTTTTTATGAAAGTGATGCACAAAGGTTCATAGAATATAAATAACCGCTTTCATTAAAAAAATCTGCTACAGATTGCAAATAATTTACTGAAAATATTAACTGTGCTCATCTCGCCCCGTTCTCCGCATAAGCCCATCAAAAGTGGTAAAAGAGGGGTTTAACGAATTCACAGATTTTTGCTCATTATTTGCTCTCGCGTTGAACATCTCTGGTGTATTTACTTAATGCTTGAGATCTCATAGGCAATTTAGACTTAGAGATCATAGATATATTTTTATTGAATAAAATATGGATAAAAAAAAGCCATGGTCAATAACTGAGAGATCGAAAGCGACATTCGCCAAGACCTTTATAAGCAGCTTATCTCTCGACGATGCACTGCATTTTCTGGAGATAGCGAGTTCTGCAAGTTGGAAAACTGGAGTGTTCCTGTTCGATAGCGGGTCTAGCTCATTGTCAAACCAGTCTGATCCTCGCTTGCACTTCTTCGCTCGCGCCACGTCAACGTCGCTGTTTACTGAAGTCGCATTTCAGTGTATCCATCCTATCTCAGATATATGTACTTTGGTTGAATTGGCTTTCCGCATGGCCAGTGTGTACAATGACTATATATTCTTATTCGGCCACTAAAATTGTTTCTCCTTAATGTTCGTGCCGAGAACTTTTTTCAAATATTAACTCTCTAAAACTTTTTTCATTTGAAAAGAATTGTGTTTCTTTTACAAGTACTTATCGACTTTTTTAGAGCTATCGATTTAGAGTTTTGTTTTTGATTGGAATAGCTTCTAAACTGTTTAAAACATTAAAGCTCTTGCACTAGTTTCTCACTTATTGCGTGCTTTTTGTCTTGTGAGTTTTTTTAATATAATTTGAACATTTAGAATATACGTTAGTTTTTGGTCATAATAGCAAACCCGAGATTACATACATAATAAACTTTTTTTAAATTCTTATGAAGAATTTTGCACTTATTCGTGACAAATAAACCTTCCATATTACGATAGGTTTTTTTTCGACTTGCTGAGATCTTAGAGAAATTTATATGGAGGTAGTGACATCAAGAATGTCACATGGAAGCAGTCCAGACACATATCAGTGGTGGATATTGGAAACCAGCCCACTGAACAATTCAACATTCAATAGAATCCACGGAAAGCTAGTATCTGCTCCTTGGATGTGACTCTTATAGAGTCCTAGAGCCATAATCGTATTATACATTGAACTTGTTACTGATCGATCGCGCTACTATACATATATAGCTGGGCACAATCGAAAAGTTAACTCAGTTAATCGTTAATCCGTTAATCGTTAAAGTTAGGGGAGAGTCCGGCAGTACCGTCACCTTAAGGTTTATTTTTAGAATAAAAAAAAATACCTTAGCTTACATGTTAAATACTCGCTGTTATGTATTAAGGAGCTCATAAGCTATAAATAAAAACAACAAAATATCGTTATATTAAGTAATAATTAACTTTATTAATAAAATTTTAAAATGAAGAAAAATCAATCTTAAAAAAATTGGCCTCCAGTACCGGCCAGTAAAAATATCATCAGTGAAATAAGGCAATAATCACATTTGATTTGAGAGCTCCGGTGTGTTTGCACAAGCTTCATGAACCCAAATTTTACATCTTCTGCATTGTGTCCAAAATCTTCTTCATGAGATTCAAGGCAAAAAGGACAAATTGTCTTTTTCTGAATTAGCTTGCTTTTCTTGCGAACATCTTTTTTTGACACCAAACTTTTTTCTTTCGTGATAGCATTTTGTCCTGAAAACAAATTTTTGCCTCGCTTAACTGAATCAGCATTCGCTTTATTTGATTTTTTCTATTCTAGCACCTTTTGAATGAAGAACTTGTGTAAATTTCACTTCTTTCTGCTTTACGACTGGTTGGATGTCAGCTAAAGGTTGAGACTCAGGTTGTTGTGAAATGACAATCTGAGGTTTACACAGAGGAGTAGGAGTGAGAGGACAAAGTTGACTAGAACTTAAAGGTGTCATTTTTAGTGGCAAAGATGGTAATTTTGTTAGTTCTGACTGTCAGGATCTCAAAAGTAGCCTTCTTTTTCTTCGTGTCTCCATCATTTTTATTGCTAGGCATCATAATGTAGAGTTAACGAAAAATTTAACTCAGTTAATTAACGGATTAACGGACCGATTAACGATCTTGCCCATCTCTGCATATATGTACATTTATATTATATGTATTTGACAAAAACCGTTAATCAGTCATGATCCTGTAAGAATTTCATAATTTACATAAGACTAGTAAAGCATTTTTTGATATTGATTAAAATATATTTATACACATATATGATATATATATATATATATATGACAAATGTCAAGTTGAACCTATGACTACCGCTGGTAAAATAAACTCGCAGAATTTTTTAAGTCTGCCCGATCTACGGGAAAGTTTGTTAGGGTAAATACTCCCTCAGGGGTTTGCTTAACCTGGGTTTTAAACTTGTCTTTCGAGAGCAGCTTTCTTTCAATGGAAAACCATTTCCTGCGTTCCCTCGCGGAAAAGCGTCTTCCCTGGCATACAAAACGCCTTTGGCACTTGTTCGGTGTACGTGAAATCTATGCTTTCAAAGTTCAATGAGTTTCGATATACCTGTCTTTATCCGACAACTAGGCGGATCGTGTCGGTGCATGCTGATTGCCGACGTTCTTTGTACGATTGCTCACAAACAGTAAATTAAATAAACATGTCCTGATTCATCTATTATGCTAACATGTATATCGCGAATAGAATTTAATACGAATAGAATTTAAATACGAACAAAAACTTCTGAAATACTGGAAATTATGATGTAATTTGGAAATTATGGAAATCATCATGCAATTACCATAGCTACCTTGCAAAGTATTCACAGCTGTCAACATTTCAACTGTCAGTTAATGTTGAACTCGATTTACTGGTTGAGCTAATGCCCGTATATGCGTATATGTGGTAGTTGTTATTTTAGCATTCGGAGGGATGTCGTAGTTCAAGTATAAAATCCACTAGGTTCGCTCCGATCAGGTAGCCCTGTTTTTGTATTGTTTATAGTAAAAATAATTAAATTCTATCTACTGGATTTATACTTGAACTACGACGATACCTCTCCGGATGCTAAGAGAACAGAAAGAGTGTGAGCGATGCATAGGGCTGGTTAGAATATATAAAAGTCACGTTGTTTAATATTATCTTAATAATTAAAAATTGTGCGAAATTAATATACCATAATACTCAGTAATCACAGCATAGCTCATCTTATTTCATCGCAGTAACTTAAAAAACGTTGAAAATAGTGCTCAATCGTCATTACGTTTTTCTATCCACAAAACAGACATGAAAGTAACTCGTCGTTCTCTCTGAAATCCTATGAATATTTCATGGATCAAAGAGCACAAAAGGCTTATACCTACTTGCTCAATGGAAAAACAGATCCTATCAAATTGAATGGAATTATAATGTCGCCAACGACATTAATTCAACAGCACGATGACACGGCTGCAGATTGTTTAAGTACTTGTCGAAACATACATTTAAAAAAAGTCCTTGGTTATGTCGCGGAATAGTGTAGTTAACAATAAAAAAGCTGGAATTACATTGTTTTTTCATGCTTCTCGCGTGCAAACTTCATACACAGTTCCATGCAGTTCCGCATCTCGCGCTCGATTTCTTTTCAAATCTGTGGTTTATAATATATGATGAGTAGTTTTCTTTAAATTGTACCAAAATTCCCCTCTATCCAGTTTATCAATGAATTTTTATATTTAAAAAATAATAATAATAGAAAATCAATGTATGGTAAGCATATTTGTGTAAAGTTAGATTTTACTTTCGAACGCAATAGATATACTACTGTTTTTTCCATGAAAACCTGACTAACCGTACTAAAATCAGCGTATGCCCAGATCGATCGAGAAAAACTAAATAAGCTTTTATAGAACTTTAGACTTCATTTCGAATAATGTAATCTGGTCACTTTTCTTGTTCGTTCCGAACCGAGGTTACCTTCTGTTTTTTTCCCTTCTCCACAAGCGCTTCACCGAAAATTCTTCTCTTCTCGTTTCGTTACTGGCGAATAGCGCGAGGACGAGTTACGAAAATGTGCCCGCGAAGCAGGCAGATTTTTTAACATAAGATTCAATCAGTAAATTGAATAAATAACATAAGATTAAATTAACCTAACTTTTCTGATAAAAAATTATGTCAGCCGTTTGAATTCCAAATCGCACAATGATACTTTTCATTAACTTTTGAACACATGTGTTCAGTGGTTTACGAAGTAATTAAACACTGCGTAGATAATTTGAGGCAGTTTTTAAAATTTCGCAAATATCGAAGAACTCAATTGATATTTACTCAATTGGTCAAATGTCGTAACCAATAATCGCTCACGCAAATACGGCACCGCACGGCGCAGTAGAAATGCTTAATAAAAAATATACAGCTTTGAAACTCAACACGCATCATCGAAGTTAAAGTAAATCGACCACAAACTCGCGTCCACACGCAAGCACTTTGGAAACAGTTAACCCGAATGGAATTTATATGAATTAAAATGTATATCGAGAAAAAACGGAAATGGAAACGAATTGTCAATCGCGCAGTAAAAGCAAAATGCAGTTTTATTTCAAGAGCAAATATGCGTGGTCGGTCTTGTGTTAAAATGTAAACGAAATTAGGCAAAGTATATAGGAATTCTATGACTTCGCAAATTCCATGTCCCATAATAATATCATTATTATATACGCAAAGGGGGCATATGTCACGTGTTCGAAGGGAAGGCATGAAGGATGTATATAGCCGAGGGCATATGCCCCGTGTTCGATGGGAATCAATAAGGGCGTATGTCACGTGGAGGTGAAGAAAGTTGTGTCTCACGTGGGGGTCAAGAAGGGCGTATCTCTCACGTGGGGGTAAATAAGGGTGTATCTCATGTAGGAAGAGATACATAAGGGTGTATGTCATGTGGGGGTCAAGAAGAGCGTTTGTTACGTAAGAGTCAATAAGAGTTTTTTACGTGAGAGTCAAGAAGGGCGTTTGTCATGTGAGCTGAATTCTTGACACGGCGTTGGCGGCGATGAAATCTTTTTATTATATGTATAGAGAGATAAAATTTCTGGTTAAATGAAACACTGCATGCTCGATACGAGCGGTATTCAGGCAAATAATGCATGTGGGGTGAAATTGCATTACTTGTCCTTTTATTTTAGTTTACTTTGATCAGTTATGCAACTATTTAAGTATTCAGTAAATATGTACCTACTCGGTGTTTACATACAGAGATAACATATTTACTATATGCGAACTAAATAATTCATAATTCTTGCTTCATATCGCTCGAAATGTCAAGAGTAAGTATTTTTAACCAAGTTTCTTGAACAGTGAATTGTTTTTAAAATTTTTTTCGAGAAGTCTTGCACAAGGTCTTGAAAAACGAGATCTTGCTCGAGTACATCACTACCAACAATGTTCCAAATCGTCGGAGAGGTCATGAGAGATTTCACAATATTTTCTTATTTTCTTAAGAATGAAACTGCTGTCCAGATCGAGGAGTAAAGAAACAAGTTGTGGTAGAATAATAAAGGAAAATATAAATTATAAAGACAAAGGAGGGTGAAAAAGACATTATTAAATCCTGGATGGAAGGGTCTCGCTTTTTCCAATGCCGGTGGCGTCAAAAATAAAAAAGGTTTCTTTATTAATTGTTTCAATAATGTTAGAATTTCCATGCGCGTGCACTATGTATATAATCATACATAACAATAGACCTACTACGTACAATATAAAATTCAACTGGAAAAGGCTAGTTGAAGCGAACAAAAGTACTTAGATTTAGTGGGCTCCTGTCTCCCCTGTCTGCGTGCTTATCTATAAACTTTTCCAAGCTTTTGCCCACGGTATTTGACGCGGTTCATGGAATGCAAATTCAACCGGAAAGATAACTTTGCTATCAGAAGTTACGGAAAAACTTACCTTTTTCTACAATGAAATTTGAAAACGCCAGAAAAGAAACCGTGCTTTAATCTTCTTAAATTTTTCTTCGAGAAAGTTTACTCTACACAGATCTACATTCTTGCTCCTAATCCTATTGATAAAATATGCTAAATCTGAAAATTAGGTACGTTTCGAAGTGATTTGGTTTGACAAGAAACTCACAAAGGCGTGTGTGTTCTTTTTTAAATACATATGTTCACAATTGTAACTATATTGCAACTAAATCTCGGAAGCCGTATATAGTATAATACTCAATTCCATACGCGTATAATGGGAATAGCGACGAACAATAATAGAGAATATTACGTGGGGTGATATCTCAGGATATTAATCCAAGACGAGGGTTGCATATCTTCTAGGATGTTACCGCGTTCATTTCCCATTCAATTACTACAACGGTCGTTTCAAAACCATTTTCGTTACACCATGGTCAATTTTGTGGGAATAATTCACAGTATTAGGACGTATAAACCGAAATATATTTCGTTTTTAAAATCAATCCGCAACAATCTCTTTAGCAACATTCAGAGAAGTGGATTTTTGGATACCTTTATAATTGTAAGCAGTTAGTGAACTATGGTTTATACTGCCATGGTTTTATTAGACACCTCAGATATTAATTAATTGATGTTACTATCACAATAGTAATTGGTATTGTATACATAGTAATTAATTATTGATTAGTAAAAATACCAACTAAAAGAATGGCTGACATGATCAAAAATCATGATAGAAAAAGTTTTAAGCTTATAGGTATAAGAGTCCAACGCGAGGTTCTCGAGCTCTCCTTTCCTATGGAAATTATCTTTGAATTCGTGAAAAATTAAGCAATGGTTCGACGTGGAACAGAAAGAGCAGAGTAGTTCACTTGCTCGTTCAGTAAACACCTAGCACAGGACTAGTACACTAAACTGTAAAGAGTATATAGTATGTATTTGTAAAGAGCAGTCAGACAGGCAATGCAGGGAGCTGGTCGTAATCCTCGCCTTACAGTAGTTAAACCGCCTAACGGATTACAGCACTGCTACCCGGGTATTATCGTCTTGCTCTTTTAGTTCCAAATTGATGTTCACTGACAAGAAGCAAAACCAATTTTCACATATTTTCAACAATGTTTCTACGAAATCTTTTTATATGTCTTCAATGTGAATTGTCAAGTACGTCATAAATTTTTATATAAATGCATGCCTAGATTTTTCTCTCTTTACTGTGTAAATTTTTCAAGAAAAGTTGAGATCAGTAAATCTGCAGCTGCAGCTGCAACAGAAGCGGCAGGGCGGCTCAGCTTATCCAGTGAATTCCTCTGCGAAGAATAAAATAGTCAGATCGCGAATACCACGAAAGCGAGGAGACTCATCGCCGTCGGGGAAAACTCTTTTCTCGAAACTCATTTCCTGCAAATATAAATATACGATAACCAGAACAAAGCTTACGAAACGGAAGCTCGATTGTGCGGCGCGGCGGTATGGTAGGCAGAGCTATACAACTACTGCACTGAGAATGTTAATTTCGCTTTGAGATGAATTGGCACCCGACAAACGTTAATTATTCGACTACACCCCATTACTACTCAGTTGAAGCCCCAGGAGGACGATTCTTTTTTTCAACGAGAGCAGTTTATATTATGCCTTTATTATAGAGGTTAAATGGCATTTGAATCATACTACAACTGGGTGTACAGCCTTAGTACCTACTGATTCTAAGTAAAAAAATTTAAACGATTGTAAGAAGCGTTAAAAATGATACGTCTAATTCTTTTATTATCCTCTCGAATTCTATTATGCTCGTAATAGCTGCAAGAACAAATGATTCAATGTTCCAAATCGGGCCAATCAATGTTCAAAGCATGGATAAACTGCGGATAAAGCACAGGTAGTTACGTGACTACTGTATACACGCGTGAATACACAAGGAGAGGGTAATATCCGGATAAATTGATTTTCCAAGTTCGCGAGGCGACGCGGTCACCATGCGGGAAAGAGACTTCCATTGTAGACGATTTCAGTGAGACCCAGACAAATATATTTCCGCCTATTCATTAATCAAGATAAGCGTGTCAAAGGGACTATCCCCATCCTCTTGCTGTTCCCCCTCAAGTGAGGGGTCGGGTCGACTGCCTTTAGCTTCAAACTTTATCGAGTCCTCTATCTGTGACTAACTACCTATATGTTCTAAGTTATAATAGACTATTACACAATTAAACTATATTATATCATTAAACTATCAAACTATTAAACTACGGTACAATTTGCCTATATATTGCAATATATATACATTGTATATACATAATTACATATATTATTATGTATTAGGGTATATTAAGGTGTGAGCCGAAAATATGAAATTTGTAAAAATAAAAAAAAGAGCTATCACAGAAAAGTTGTTGTGTTCTTACAAATAAAAAACTCTTTTGACTTTTTGAAATAAAGAATAGTCCTGAGGTATCGCAATGAGATCAAAAATCTTAAATTCTGTCAAATCAAACATTTTTTTCTATGCAAACGAAATTTATGGTAATTTGTTTCTACATTGTGACATTATTAGCGTTTTTTATTTGCCATTACTTGTAGCAACTTTTTCGCACGACCCGTTCTTTATTTTCAAAAATTTCTTATTTTCTGTAATATTTCTTTCAACTCGTTTAAATTATTTTTATTTATTCTTCGTTTAATTTGATTTCACGGTTTTCTTTCGATTTCCTTTGATTTTATGAAATGTGTTTTTCTTCCTTTGAATTATTTTAAATTCGCTCGTGTCTTCAGCAGCAGGATTTTGAGTTGTTTTGGCGCTGGACCGAAACGGTTGTCAGAATACTAAATTGTGTTAACATGACCTCGTCACAATCTGATCTTTACAAAGTAGAAACGCAGATGGCGTAATGTACGTATATAACACACGTTCTTCGGATGGCTATTAGACGACTACAGCAGTCCGAAGCGCGCATGATCGCAATTTCACATTTAGGTAGATATCGTGGGAAAGTGCATGCCCGTGAAAGCTGAAACTCGCAGATGGTGCAAAAAACGTACGACGTACTTAGCCAACTTCCTAAAGTTACGGTGTGCGCTTCATAAATATCCTTCCGACGTCGCGTCGGAACGGTGTGGCGATTAAACTCTTATTATATGTGTGCTCTGTTTACAAACGGGAAAATCATACGTGACTTTGAATGGGTTTCTTAACGGCGAAACAATCGCCAGACCCGATCCTAAAAATGAAAATAACGAGTTTTGAATTTTGGTACAGGATACGCGAAAGGTACCTTGGACATTCTTGGACGTGCAATATGAAAAAATACGAAATGTAACATTCTCTAAAGCTTATACCTGGTTTGGCTGAATGTAAATTACGCAGCAGAATTTTTTAAACATAAAAAAAGTCTAGTTTTTGTTACAGCTTATAATTGTCAGAAGATTTCATTATACATATTATATATAAGTTTTTAGCTTGAGTATAGATCTCAGTTATATGTAATTATGTAATTAATTAATGTGCGTGATATGCTCGCGGGAATAGAGATGCACTATTCTACGCGTATGTAGTTTGCGATTACGATTATATAAAATCATTTTCGTTGTATCAAGTATTGTGCGTGGTGCATGACACGCGTGTTAATGAAACCGACGTCTATGTAATAATACGTTAATACGTTAATGCGACATAACAATCCTATAACATATATACATATAGGAGTTATGCACATACACATCACGTAGATACCACGGGTGTCCCTATATGATCGACGCGTAAATCCCTTTTACTCCCCCAAAGGCTAACCGGCTAGTGTTCTGCTCTTCGCGCATACATCACATGTAACAGCGGCGAAACGTCGATAAAGACCGTCGTTATTTACGATCGCAATCGAGCTTCCATGTGCATACTAGCGAACACAAATATTTCCGGTTTCGTGCCAATAATCACGATTGTGTATTACGCCTGCTTCGCATCACTACCTCGAAAACAAAATAACGCATACTTTTTTCTGTACGGATTTGCAAACTCCCGAACTGTAAACTTAAACAGAAAACTTATCCGTGATATTGCATGATGTCCAATTTATATTATTACCTTTATCGTCTTTTATTTCCTGATTATTTGACATCTTATTTCCTTTATTATATGAAATCTATTAGGAAATTATCTTCAAAAAAATGATTCGTTGTTTAAACTCCAGATATTGAAATGCAATTGGTGCAGAGGTTTTTGCTTAAAATTAGAGTGTGGAAATAAAGCAGTGAAGAGTAAATTGATGTTGTCATTGAGAAATGAGTTATAACGGATACGTGTGCGAACTTATTGGTTTTACATCAATTTTCTGTATTTGTAGTTAGAATCGCGCTTTAGTTGTAACTAAATTTAAACTGCAGAATTTGATTTAATAACTGTACAATATGTACATCTGCAGATGTAAATTATACATAAAAGGATATATATTCCGTACAGATAAAATATAAATATAAATATATATACAAGAAATTCAGCTGCAGTAGTGTCCAAAAGTGATCAACAGCCGGAAATAAAATTGTCGACTTTTTACGTCAGTGCAGATGCACGTGCTCACATCTTTGCAAAATGAAAGAATGAAAGAAAAGTATATGTAACAATGCTACCCTGGTATAAACATTTTTAATCTTGTGTCAGCGCCAGCTTCCGGGGTTGAAAATTAAGTACACTCGTTAGCTGACGATGGTCGCTAATGTAGAAAATATTCGGATTCGTGCAACTCTCTTTTTCTCTTTCTCTCTTTGCTCGTTATAGTAAACTTGTACGTTCACAATCTTTCACATTAATTTACTCCGTATCGTACGGAAGTCGACGCCACGTTCGGTGGTGGCAGAGCAGAAAAGAACATTGCAAACGTGTTTCCAAAAAAAGATATACTTAAACGTATTAGGTGGAAAGCGGAAACCACTGTAAGCACTTGATGTATCTACTCTATCATACTGACATATAATTTTCATTATTTCAAGTATTACAATTCTTTATACAGAGAAACAGTCAATTATAGCCGATAGTTAATCGCAAGAAATAGAAAGATTAGTTGAAAGGAAGAATCATTTATCTAAATATACATACTTGTTTTAATTTAATCATCACAGATAAAAATAAAAGCCGAGACTTAAACACTGATAACATCTGGGACAATAATGTTAATTATCGGATATGTTAATTCTGAAAATCTCCGATATTAAAGTGAAATGTCATTTTGCAGGAATAAGAACATCTATAGCTGGGTAATTCGGTTCAACACTTTGCTTCCAAGTATAGCAGGTACAAGTTATATATACCACCACTTAAATGGCTGTGCTGAACTACCTCTTTAGCATTTTGAATTTAAAAGTTCATATATATTAACTTATATAATTATAAACCAAGAATTTTTGTTCAACAAAAGAACTACCTATAGGTAATGTAAAATACCAGAAATCATGAAGCATTTTTCAATAAATTATGTTATCTATAGCGTCGTGCGTGCCCAATTATTAATGACAAACATGTAAATATTTAATTTAATTTCAATTTATTACTATTTGATGCCACGCATAAATAAACGTATAGACCGTGTTTAAAAGGGGCAAGAGTGTGAGGGATGCAAGTAACGCTCAGAATACCGCTGGACTCGTTATGACACAATTGTGAGTTACGACACGCATTTTCCTTCGTATTTACTTTGCATTACGAACTGGTTGTTATTTCAGAGGCACGAATCGTCGCAAGCTTTCCACTTTCCACCAAGAGCACAATCCAATTACGATGCATATTCCAAGCTTATGCAAAAATGGAGAAGGCAAATCGTTAAAACGCTCTCAGGCATGATTTAATCATAAGATATAATCAAGGTGAATTTTATTGTCTGTCCAGTGCAGTTAAACTTGATTATTATTATGTAGTGCTTGGAGTCTCATGTAAAAACTTTTTCTATAACTTTGAATTGAACAAGAAGTTGTAAACCGATGATGCTGCGGCATTGCGGCCTCCGCAACATATTTAAGTCCACAAAGTAGGAGCACGTACTGCTCTACAATTTTCATTGCGTAACAACTAAATTTCGACTTGATATTCAACGACGTTAAATATTTCATTAAATGCTAGAAGAATTGCATATGAAGAAGAATGGCAATGGGTATAAGTTGAAACCGTTGAGAGAGTGTATTGGTGTAAAAAGAACTCGAACGATATACCAGAATACCTTAGTGACAAGTGATCTGGCAAGGAAATCAAGATATTTCGGCAATACCAACAATCTTACTCAAGATCTGTCGATTGAGCTTGGTACAGTATAGATTCACCAGCCAACTGCACAGTCCATGAATTCTTACATCCAGGAAAGATAAAAATTATTTTAGCACGTCTATGTGTTTGTGGGTTTGTGTACATATATATATTTGTATATGTGACATGTTTCGCCCGAGGCCGCACAAGTCGGATTTCCTAAAATGCTTCTTCGATCGACATAAAGTACCGAGCTTACGCCGAGGTGTCGCTTTAAAGTCCAATACCTCGCTTGCAGTCAAGTACAAAAGTATAAGCTGTTTCCGATGCAGGACGAAGTCGTGGAATGGATTTCAATGGATTTTACTTTCGTCGACTGTGCACTGCTTTCGTTCAAAGTCTGTCTCTTCAGGCAAAGGATTCGCATACCGAGTGTCATGCGGCTGATATTCTTTTTTCTTTCTTCGTTTTTTTCCTTGTGGTAGACAGGCATGCAAACTGTCGTGTCTCCACGCCATACGAGAGTAGAGCGAAAAATCTTAAATTTTGCAGCTTTCCTGCAAAATTGTGTGTGATCACTTTTCTCACAAAACTACCATCTTGCTGGAGTCGTATAATAAGTCCAACCAAAGGTTTTAATGTTTTAAACAGAAAAATTTATATTTGTTATGACATTCTTGTTGAACTATTAATATATTAAATATATTTTATGCAAAAATTTGGACAAAGTCAAAAACTGCAGGACAAAAGTCATATAGCCAAAAAAGAGGACACGTCCGGATAAATCCGGACAGATGATCACCTTATAGTAGTTACATTTAATGAAATTGTGTAATTAAACTACAGGTCTTGGTAATCACTGCAGTTAAATGTTTCTGTTAACAATTTCAAAAGGGTTCTGCACTGACTTAAGTGATTATATAAGTGCTCATGTATTATACAGCCACATGTGTAACGCGTTATTACGATTATATTGCTTTCACGTCAAGAACAGTTCCGTTAATGACGAATTAATTCGTCGGTGGATGTCGAGTTCTGCACAACAGGCTCGACGAACACCTGCGTGCAGTAGTTACGAATGTTGTGCGTATGTGTACAACGACGGTACATACATGCCAAATGAGTCGAATAATGACGAATATGAATGGGGTACAAATAACAGGGTCGATCAGAAATTTCAATACTGAACTTTCGAAATTAATTTTGAAATTAAAATGTTTAAAAAATGTTATTTCTTTACGGTTTTTGGAAATCTTTTAAATAATGATGATTTTCTTTAATACTCAGCAGAATTTTGGGAGCAAATATAATAGTAACAATACTCTTTTCGTAGAAATTATCAACGGAATTGCACACAAAATTCGGTAATAGTCATTAAAAATATTTCATACGTTTTTGTAGAGTGTCGACATACGCATGAATCAACGGCAGCTAAATGGGAGGATCCAACAACGTCGTTTAGTCAAAGCCTATTCGAGACGTGTATAGATATTCATGGAATAGATACTACATTGGTGGACATTTGCGGCTTTCATACTGAAGTGATAGGGCAGTTCTATTGTATCCTTTGCTTTAGAGGGCACTGAGAAACCTGGTATTACTGGCAAGGACTCACGCACATCGTGAATTAACATGTGATCAAGTACCACGCCTACCAAGTCGAATATTCTCTGGAACTCGTATCCTATTTGGAGAGAGGTTGATGCACGAATAGGATAGCACGAAATGGGTATAGCCTGGTTGACACAGTGTTTTTCTATGGATCGATGAGCCAAATGCAAATATACTAACGATTGTGAATTAAGCATGCAAATCTTTGACGACGATGTTACTTTTCACGAGCAGCTCTACTTGCTGAGCATCAAATAACGAAAAAGAATCTAAACAAAAATTGTTTGCATTTTTATACATGTTGTATGTGATTCTTTGAAATGGAGATTCATATAATATGTGTGTCACACAGAAAATAATGTTTCAATTTAATCAAACCAATATAGTAATTCGAGCTAGAATTACTACATTTATTAGTCCCATAAGTTTAAACTCTCATTTCAATGAGTAAGCATTTAGAGCGAGGAAAGACATTATACGAGTACGGATAAAAAAAGAGTCCGTAGTTAAGAAATTCTCAAATATTCAAGAGATAGTTTTTAACGAGGCTAAGAAATTCAAACTAACGTAGGGAGCTTAAGTAAGAAATACGTACTTTTTCAAATTAGGATGTCCGTTTTAAACATTTTAGCCAGAACTGGAAGATGAAAGAAACATGCAAGAGTTTAATGAGTCGCGAAAGAAGTTGTGAAGATGCGGCTGCATATCTGTACTGCACAAGTACGGCAAATACCTGTTAGCAAGAGAACAACTTTCGTCAAAAGAATGTTTTAATATTACACAACTTTTGCGCACATATGTTACATTGGTACATATAATATGTTTTTGTATTAAATATATTATTTACTTGTTTACATATTTATGCATTTCATTTGTGCAAGTTAAACAAAACTTTCTGTTGACTAGATCGAAAAGAAATGCATATAAAGGTGAAAAATCAGCAGAACGATATACTTAAAATATATTTGTTTCATAAAAATAAGAGTGCAAACACTTAGAAGTACGTATGCATGAAACTTGGTGGAAAACGGATATCGTCAAGAGGAACATTCGATTTAGGACACGTCCGAGCGATCGAGTCCCAATGCCATCACGTAGTCGTAGATGCATTTACATAGAAACCCGAGAGTAAGTTCGTTTGCCAAGATACCGTGCTATACCTATAAGTACTACATACTTCTACAGCTACTGCTACTTCTACTGGTATTTGCTACCCACTATCACAACCACAACCACTACCACTACTGCTGGAACTCAACCATATACCCATGCGGAAACACGTACACAGAGACACTTAACCGTTTCCATAATTGCTACGTTAAATGTCATAATTACAGAGTCTTATCAGTTCGCTTTTCATCCAATTTGCAGTTCTTGGTATTCTCCCAATGAATCGAAACAAATTTATGGAAATACCTACGGCGAATTATTTGTTTCTAGGAAGTCTTAAAAACTCACGACGGATAATTATTATACATATATACTCTCAAATTAACTTCCCTGGCATGGAAAATCATTTCAGCATGTCTAATTCTTTTACAATCACTAATATTTTTATATGAATTTTGTAGAATATTTTTACAATGGGCTTATCGATGAGTCTGTAACTTCTTAAATAAAATTCTTTTCATTTGCTAATATATTATAAAGTTTTCAAGGACTCACCTAGGTGAATGCGCCACCAGTTCAAAGGATTGTGAATGTGCCATTTGCTGATTTATACACTGGAAGAATTCAATACTGTGCCAGATAAGGTCGCGCCGCGCCGTGTTGGTGCCGTCAAGATAATGATGATACTAGAATCAATCTTACAGAAGCACTGTTCCTGATTCCGTTCAAAAGTTAGTCCACGAGATTTGATTATTCGACATTTATATGTCCACAATCCATAAGTATATAAACATATTTATTTTACTGATTAAGCAAACAATTTTATTTATCATTCTTCCACTTTGATAACACATGAGTTAAAGTTTTCATCGAAAAATTGTTTCATACTCGTTATAATATTCTTCACTCATTAAAGAGTGCACAACTACGCATAACCTAACATGTCACTTCTTTAAATGATCTAAATGAAAAGGGATTATTTTAATAACAAGAGTACCAACTTTATCGCAATCTTTTCTACTTAATTGCAGCAGGCACCAACCTCATTTACTGTAAGGGATGAAAACTTTCTGTAGTATCATTTTTTATGCAGAGGAGCTAACAAGATTTGATTCCGTTACATTCTGTACTTTCACATCACTTTTTTTACATATGAATTCTATAAATAACGATTTACGAAGTTTAAATGAAGATGCTACAAAGATAAATTCCCGAAATTGCAAACACGATGGAAAGCACAGGCATGGGCGCCCTGAGACTGATTCGCTTCACCAATCGGACGCGAAAGCGCGCAGGTCTCTCTCTCTCTCCTTCTCTCTCTCTTTTTCTTTAGCTCTCTTCATCTGGTCGCATCCCTCAGTCACCCCTCTTTACTTAATTCTCTTTCTCCCTTCTTTTCTCTCCACAACGTTCTATTATCGAATCCCTTTTCTACATCTCATAAATAGTCGGCACTATTCAAATAAAAAACATATATGTTGTAATATTGGATTATATCTGGACGAATGACATTTAAATTACCAAGCAGTTCAATACCCCTGCTTTGTCAAGCAGAAAACAATGGAAAAAGGATGCGCGGATCGATACTTTAATTTAAAATGCACTCTCACGACTCACATTTATTATTTGCCATGAACAACTTTAGATTTCGACCTATATATAATCTAAATAATAATAATATCAATAATAATAATAATAATAATAATAATAATCTACCTACTAAGTCTGCATGCATGACTATTATTTTATTTTTTATTATCCCTATTTCCAGGGATTGCAGCCTTTAATTAAGCAAAGTTAATCTATTCAATCAAATTATATGTCAAACTCAGTTTAACTGCACGAAAAATTCAAGTTAACTCATCAAACTCATCAACATTATTACTATTTTCTCCTTTCCTTTAATTGAAAAACTAAAAGGCGCTTACTGTAATATGTTCGTGAAGTTTACATGTTCAAAAGTTTAATTTTCTATTTTCTTTAATCCAAGTAAAAAGTTTACGAAATCGTTTAAGTTTGTTCTACAATTTTTTGCCATTTTATTTTTAATTGGTGTAAAATACTTCTTAGACAAAACATATTATGGTGAAATTTAACTTTTAAACACAAATTTTAGACGTATCATTTAATATGTAAGATTCTAGAGAATTCAACTTATAATATTTATAGCTCTTCTTTTGCTTTTTGTATTAAATCTGAAAGTGCACAACAGAAATCTAAGTGGCGTGCATACACTAAAAATAATTTTTCGATGTAATAAAAATTGTACAAAACACAAAATGACCAGTCACATACTTAGAGAATATTACCTTTTAAAATCATGCGCTTTCCTAAATTTGAATGTAATATAATTGAATGGCTAATGTACTTCTGACCTTTAATTTTACAATCACCCACATGCACGACGTTTACTAAATTAGTTTGAAATAGCTAATAAAATAATGACTATGGCAAACTATTTAAGTGCTATACGTAATAAACCATGCTTATTTACATGTTATGATATTTAATCAAGTTAATTAGCTTTGACGAGTTCACCAATTTTCGATATGAGTTAATAGCAATATCGCATGTAAAAAGTTTCAAGAACCCAGTTACACTCATCGTCACATATGCCTTAACAGAATTTTACATTGAAAACAATTGAATTACATGTGAAATCCTAGTGACAACGATGAGTGTACACTCAAATCTCTCAAATCTTAATCTCTCAGTTCTAAATTTCTCCGAAATCTTAAATATTTATTCTCTGGAATTTGAACTGCAACTTATAAAAGTTGCTTTTCAAAGTATTTGAGACGATACGTATTTTACTGACTTGATAAAAAAAATGTTTCGACAAAATTATGAGTACATTTTTGATTTTTAAAACTCGTAATGCAATTTATGAAAAAAATATGCTCAATTGCTCATTCTTACTTCAAATGTAGTTTTTCTTATTAAAACAAATCAAACTTTGTTAGAAACCTAATACCATCTACTCGTCCATCTTCGGAAGAAAATTGTTGAACTGATTATTAAATTTTCGTTACAGTATCAACAATCTAGGATCCTATTTATAAAAAAGTCATTTTCATGTTGTTAGGATAGGAAAGAATTTTGAACCTCAAATATATTAACGTCAGTATTGGAAAAATTTAATTGTGAATCATTTTAATAACTATATTAGTTTAAATCCCACGACCCACAACCTTGGTTACCCTTGGGACCTTGGATCGATTAGACCCTTAAGCCCTACGTAATCTTTTTGAGAAAAATTATTGGTTCTTAATATTTCATAATGTCATGGGAAATACGGAGACGTGCTGTACATTCTTAAGATGGTCTAAAATTTTATTGATTAAGAAAGAAGAAACTGGTTTTGCTCGTAGAGGGTTTGTTCAATTATTACATACAGTCAGCACCGAACATTAAGGCATGAGAGAGACTATTCTCGTGCATATTTACATTATGGCGGATTTCAGCCTTTAATTGCGCGCAATATAGGTACATAATTACACATGTAGTGTAACCGAATGTTGTCTGTACGTCACAACTTATGAAATCATCTGTGCTACATGGTCGGCTTTTTCGAGTGCTCTAGACTCGAACGCGACGGTAACAACTGTACGCGGCAGCAAATGAAATTTCATGCGCTTTTGCATTAGCATGAATTAAAACTAACGCAATGCCACAAAGGACAAATTACGTTCTCCCATCCTTTCTACCCATCCATCCTTCCTTCCTTCCTTCCTTCCTCTTTCCTCTCGTCAGCATCCGCACACACGTTTCTCTTACTCCCTATTCTCCTTCCTGCTCTCCTCACCCTCTTGTACTTTGTCGGTCGAGTCGGGTCGGGCCAGGTCGGGTCGGGTCCCCTTCAACGCTTAGTTCCCGTTCCCGTTCTTGTTCCCGTTACCGTTCCCGTTTCTGTTCTCGTGCCCATCACCTTCTTCAGAGACGAGCCTTTTTGTTTGTCCCCTAATTAAGAATTTCCTTTTCAGCTCCTGGAGACGATAGTGGCGGAACCGTCGTACTTGGAATGAATTTTCTTCCACAATAATTAACCTGCTATCTTTTCTCTTTTATGTTGCACCTAAGCTAGAAATGCTTCAATTAGCTTCCAAAGCTAAAGCGTTGCTTTATTTTTAAAACAAATTACCTTTAATTTCTGTTGTAAAATAAAACTACAGCACAGTGTCGGATTTATCAGTAGGCTGAGTAGGCGGGAACCTAGGGCGGCAAATTTGGGGCCAAAGTTTTAATTAATATGATTGAGAACTCGGGTATCGAATTATAAAGGTCGGTAGGGGCGGAAAAATTTGAATAGCCTACTGGAGGCAAATGTGCAAATCCGCCACTGCTACAGCATAATAAATATACTATAAAAAATAAAATGAGTAAATTATTTCAAGCGGTGAAAAGTGCCATTGAAGCCAAGAGGGACTTTATGTAAAAAGCACTTATCGCCGCGTAGACCCTCTTCGAGACAATGACCGCAGCATCCAGCTTCTTCTCGTTCTTATTCCAAAATGATCAAATTTCGATTAATTCAAAAATCAAGGTCCCGAACACAATGGCTTCTCGCTCTTTAAAAAGTTGTTTTTATAACATTAATTTCAGATTATTCAATTAAAATAGGGAATTAACTTGAATTTCATAAACAAATATTTTCAAAATTCTTATTTTTGCCTTGTCAGCTGGTTCATTTATGCTCGAATCTTATTATTATGTACCCTTATTATTGCATCCAGAACCTCAATTTCTACACGAATAACAAAATATTACCCTTTAATATCGATTTTTCTGGGTGTATCTGTCCAAACTTGAGTTTAAAAGATGAGTGAAATATTGTAAGGAGAGAATGTGACAGTAGAGCACAGCGCATTAATTTAATTATCTTCATGGCAGGGTTTACGACGAACAGAGCCGTGTTATCGTTCCCGACGCTTCGAACGTCCTGCTAAATTTCACAGCGGCATGGCATGTATAATACGAAACCTCGGTCGTACATCATCCTGATAGCGCGATATACGTGGGCGTCCAGTACTTTCTTGGATCGGCTGAAATAAAACCACTCTTCTCCTCGTTGCCCTACCACTCGCATCTAGTTATAGAAAAATAAGAAAAGAAAAAGCTATCTAGTGCTAGTGCTCTAGTGCTAGTGTTCCTGCTGCTGTTGCGTATATGATACAAGGACCAAAGCCTGCTTCTCACGGGTCAAATCAGGTTATTGCCTTATTTATTTAGACTACGAGGATATACTGACTAAAATTTCGGGTTGATCCTTAATTGACAACTAAATTAAATATAAAATAATACAACGAAAAATCAATTCATTCAGAATCTAATTTTCAACTACTTGTATGTATATGTGTGTGTGTGTGCTTCTTTGTATTGAAAGTTTTTATTATTTATAATGAATTGGAATAAAATTCACTCCAATAGTTTTTCCAAAAAGCAAAACATAATAGTTTTAATTGGTTTAATGTAGAAAGCGTGCACTTCGTTAGCAATCAGGCAATATTTAAGATTGCTTCGGAATGAAGCTTGATTTAAGAAGAATGTTCTAAATGAAATAAAAAATCATTAAAAAAACGAGAACAAGTGAGGCGATCTCCGAGCTTCTGCTTTCAAACTTTCCGCCTACGTAACTTTGTGCCTTATACTTCGCTTAATGAATATAAATTATGAACGCCGAGAGTAGCCAGTGCTCTTGAGCAGTTTCCAGGGAAATATGCAACTACTCGTGCAAACCACATCATGAAAGTTCACTGTGGGGTCACTTTGATTGTTCGAATTTGAGTTAGATTTTTCGACTAACATTACTTAAACACAAATTAAATCGAATACAATAAAACAGGTGTAAAAAATCTTATTATTATTATTGAGCTTCAAGTATCACGCCAATGCTTTTTAACTCTGGCCAGTCTTGGAACCGTACTGCGCCAATTGTAAATTTCCACTTGGGGATTGGTATAGGAAACATACGATGTGATGAACTTTTTTTTACTCAATTATTTTTATTTTACTTAATGACCACGGACATTTCAAAGAGTATTTATATCGCATGGGTAGGAAAGCTATTGGGAATTCTGTAACGTCAAGGAGGATATTGTGGAGCACTCATTCTTCGAGAGTGATCGGTGGGAGGGGAGGACAAGAGACGTGTGTTTAAAGTAGCCTTCCGAGAATTATCCGTCCCCATAAACGTCGTGAAATTAATACTACAATTCCAAAATAATTCTGAGAGACTGGAGAAACTATAGACCGAACAAAATCAGTACCGGAAGGCAAGCCTGTGGTGTTACTCTTGAGCCGCACAATAAAGAGCCAAGTAGGAGGCAACGAAGAACGCCAAAGTACAGCGAAGGTGCCCATAATACAAGCCCTAGTATCCGAAAGCGGATACCGGGCTCGTAGATTGACAGGACAGAAGAAGTGAGTTTAGTGGCCGGGTATTGTCTCGGCTGAACTCTGTTGTCAACTGTCAATGCATTCTCACTTAGAAAAAGAAAAAAAAGAAAGAAAGATTTCTGTAAAGACAGAAAGCATACTTTATTATAGTTAATTATTCATTTAAAGGCATTATATTCTATTTTTTAAATGGCTCTTATAAGTAGGTATTATGTGAAGATCGAATAAGCACAGAGCCTACGCTAAGTAGTAAGTAGTACAAGCCCATTATGACCAGACATGTACGGCTGTAGCAGTAGTATAGGTAGCTATAGCACGCGACGTCAGCAGCAGTCTGACAGTTGAGCAGTAGAATAAGATTACAGGGTCAGCCGCTGTTCATGGGATTAGTTAGAAGCCAGCCTATTTCAGAAACGCAGAAAGTGACAATAAATAATAGTGATAAATAAATAATAATAAATAATAAATAATAATAGTGATCAATAAAGTGACCATATTTTAAATGCTTAAAAACAGGACGCTCACTGATGGGGCGTGGGGTGCATATTCAATATAAAATATGCTTACAAAATACTTTCGAGTCATGAAACATTATATTTTAAATAAACACATTATCAAATGTTACATATGCA
>JAUEJJ010000002.1:2784764-2820830 GCA_032164275.1 Synergus coniferae
TATTTTTGGATACATCCTAATCCCCCACGAACCAATAGAAGTAGATGCATTGTGTGAATCAGGTCAGCAAAAATTTACAATTCAAGGTCCAACGAAGATTGTTAGTAAGGACAAATGTATTTTGAATGGATTGAATATGGTATTAAAAGTAAGCTGTACAGACTCTTTAGTGGGAGAAATTAAATATAAGAAAAATTTGTCATTGCCGTATACTGATGAACAATTAGATTCTATTAAAAGAAAAACTGATACCACTAACACAGGAAATTAAGCCTTTAAATTTAAACAATTTAAAACAATCAGTCGATGACATCGAAAACGCTGTTGACAAGGTCAGTAGAGACAGACGAACGCGAAGCTGGACTGAACAGGCTACTACCTGGTTGCAGTACCTAGGCTACACTGCGATCGCAATTATTTCCTCTGACCCGTTACAAAAGCTACCAAAAGCTACTAGTTACAGAGGGTCTATGGTGGCAACCATGGATGTATGAAATATTGGGATGGTGCTCAAACCTGTGGTTCGGCATACATAAGGGGCATGAAGTAGACACGCTCACTCTAGGAAGGACATTCAGTGATTTTATTATGCTTTGAAAATGAGGTTCATTACTTTTTACGTGAAATAATAATTATCTGTTCTATTATTTGCAAAGATTTTACTTTTCTTTTATAGAAATAATATTCAGCATTCCCTTTCAAATAACGCGCGGCCTGCGTGGTTCATGCGCGTTCCACTAGCCTATCCCGAGTTATCCTCCGTAACTTCGTCCCTCCCGATGTACCAAGTTTACCCCCTCGCATGAAGTGGGACTTTATGCTCTATCCCGTTAATTCTTACATCCATGTGTTTACCATGTTATGTTTCAGGTAAGGTTAAGTGAATGGTTTACTTCGCCAGAAACAAATTCATAACCTACACTGACGTATTTACTTGCGCATTGTGTATTGCGTCACTTTAGAATTTTAAACTGCGCGCCAATAGCAACCAATCAGATGCCATAAATAAGTTGCCACATTGAAAGCATTTGTTGCCCTAGTTGAGAGTTTACGGTTGCCATTAGGAGATGTCCTAAAAGAAGTGGCCGTAGATGAAATATTAGTATATTATATACCTTTACGTATATAATACCTTACGTTAGTTAAGGTTAAGGCATCGGTGTAAGAAGGCTCATAGAGTAGAGGGTTTTCTACGTATAAGTTCTACGTAATTTACATGCTTATGTAAATTACGTATTATATATATTACGTATTATACGTAAAAATTCTTGAGTTACGCGTAACTTAGCAACCCTGATTATAGCATATCTTTGTTATAGCTTATATCAAATATTATTATTTTTTCAATTCCTACCTTACCGGCTTTGATTTTCTCAGACGTATCTCGACATTCTCGATCTCGACTTGAAAATTGAAATTGAAAACAGTTACCAAAGATATTATCTTTGCAGTTACTTAGATATAAAATTTTGATAAGATTAATTTTAGCAAAAATATCTTTATTTTATCGGTTTACAGGCTGGCGTTCAAATACAATATAATATGTCTTATTGTCTTTGATAAGATAATACATATGTACCATATTTTTTTACGTGTATTACCAGCAATTGTTACCACTAGAGTAGAATCCGTAGATTTAAAATTATTTATAGTTTTACCAACTTTTTACGCAACGCCAGTGTTTAGCACAAAATATTTATTATTGCTAACCTAATGTTGGTAAATCTAAATTTTTTCTTATAGTAAGTAACATATACTGCATATACTTTTAATTTTAAAAACATTTAAGAGCATGTGGGAATTACCATAAGAGCAAATAATTTACTCTTTGGTGGTAGTTGATAATAGTAAATTTTTTTGCTAAAACTAGATCATTTATTCATTTTTCTTCGTTTTTTATAGACAAACTTAAATGACCTAGTTATAGGAAAATATATTTATTATTGAATATTGCGAGTTGGTTGTGGAATGTATTTGGTTGAGGAATCTAAAATGCTTCTGTTTCTGGTCTTCTAGTCCAACAACTGATAAAATGAATTCCTAATAAGACATAATCGGGTTACGGACAAACCAAACCACGTACCGAACCAACACGTACGCGAAATAAAACAAGCTATTCCAGTAAAATATATGAGGGCGTCCATATATGAAAAGAGCCCTTATTGTCGGTTTTAGTTACGAAGGAATAATGAGACCCAACAAGACGCAACTACCAGTGGGAAAGCCTTTCGAAACGGGATATAAAAATATTACCGTAAGTGATAGACACATTACTGAAAGATCCTAGCTTTTTGTGCGCATGTGCGCAGTTGTCCTCTTCCTATGCATAGAAAAGTGTGCGAGTGAGAAAGTTTGTAAGTTAGAGAGGTTATGTTGCTCTGTTTTGGGTTATGCAAATTGCAAAATTTCTTTGAATTTTCAAGTATTTACTGGTGTTATGTAATTAATACTTCTAAGTGAAGGATGTCAGTTATAAAAGTTTTCTAGGTGAGGGTCGTGCATTACAAAAAACTTGAAAGTTTACAAACAAATTACGATGCTTTTATGGTTTCTTTGCGGCGTTAAAAATGTAAAAGGTATACTTTTCTTTCTCAAAATTGTTCACACATCTTTCACACGTACAGAAAATACTGTTTATATATTTATTTCGCATCGTTCTTATAATGATAAACAAACGAACATAACCTCTCTAACTTACAAACTTTCTCACTCGCACACTTCCATGCATAGGAAGAGGACAACTGCGCACATGCGCAGAAAAAGTTAGGATCTTTCTGTAATGTGTCTATCACTTACGGTAATGTTTTTATATCACAGTGGCGAAACGGAGTTAGATCTCCTTATTATTCCTTCGTCGTTTTAGTTTAGGAGATATTCGCCTTTTTCTAGTTTAGGTTCGAAATTGACCATTTTTGGATTTGTGTGGGGGATGATATTATGACTCATACTGAATATGGACGCCTTCATATAGTTATATCGCTAGTGCGCATACAAGCAGTGAAAATTCCGTTTATTTATTTATTATTAAATTTCACGAGAAAAAAGAATAATTTGTCCAGACTTGCATGTTAAGGCGTCAGTTATAGAATTATATTCTAATATTTTTTGTGTCATATTAAGGCTGTTGGATCATGTTTAAAAAGGTTCGAGTGTACTTGCATGGATGCCTGTAAATATGCGTATCTTATTATTTCATAATTTACACTTGGAAACCTGGAGTACTTACGAAAATCGTGTAACAAGTCTTGAGAAAATAATCTTGACAGCTGTGTTTGCAGCGCAGGCGAAGCGAACTTCTGCTTTGCACCCCCCGATAGTGAAGTAATCCCTTATTAATTAATTACTTTATTCAAAGACTTTGCATGTTTTTGAGACAAAAACATCAATTAAGCTTTTAACTGTACATGGAAGTTTATCCAGTTTTTTTATTGTCAGGATATGTTTGCGCTAGCGGACCAAAAAATTTTATATGCCCTTACATGGTTTATCGCATGTTGCGTCTGACCTAAAACGACTTGTTTCACTTACTGGTGTAATATAGCAGTAGGTCGTGAATATTTTTTTCAAATTCAGAGATTTCAAAATACATGGTATATATACCATATATATACATATATATAAATATATGGTATATATATATATATATATATATATAATATAATAATGAGAATAGCAAAAATGTCTTTTGAAAAAAATTTTCAATAATTTAAGTGATACCCTCCTTTTACATGGTAAAAAATGTTGTTTGTAATACAGCGATGATAACAGTCGTATTACAAGTGATCATTAGTGAAAGCAAGCATGAATTGTAAATAGTGAATATTGACATTTGTGTCCAGTTCATTGAGCTCTTCTCACAGACAGGTACTCGCAACAGCTACGGCATCCCCTGGGTTCGCTATTGTAATTTGTCAGCCATTCCGATTGATAACAAAGCCACATCCCACCTCTAGCTCCCACCTATACCGAGATTCGAACTTCTCTCTACTTGACCCAGTTTGTTTGATATATTCTTCCTCGACAAAGTTACTCACTCGTAGATTGCTTGGTGACAAATTGAAATAAGTGATAATTGCGTTAGTTTAATATTAGTCTCAAACTTGCCGAATTATCCAAAAGCAGTCTTGAGTCTGTCAAACTACCTATATATTATAGATGTACGTATATTATATATATATATGTATATACGTACTTTCAGCTCAGTTTGCCCATTAAAGCACTCCTGTCGCTTTATTATTAGCGCGATCGAACTCATGATTACTTTAGCTTCTCCTCCATATAGGGTCACTAATAGCCCACCCTTATACTTCATAAAGTCTTCTGGTTTCATAAAACTAGCGAATTATTCTCATTATACAGTTTCAGAAACCTGCCGACGTGATGTTCTTTACACGATTTCATTCTCAGTGCGCCGCACTATATACGCCGCGCCGCGTCGGTCACGCCAAAGATATATCTTTGGTCACACTCATAATCAGTAAAGAATATAATAAAATAAGCTTTCTTATACATTTTTTTTTATATATACGTTATTTACATATATGTATATCTCACACTATTAGTTTTAGATCATTATTACAATTCTATAATACTTACATTACTTTCTTGAGATAAGTGATTTTCATTTGCTTCTGGCAACATTTTTGTTCTAAAATAGTTACAGAACGTATTTATTGCTAGATTTAAAAATTTCTCTGCAACATCCTGTTAAAGGCTATATGTGTAAGTTATTATGCAATCTCTACAGGCATACCTCACTTGTAAACAAATAACTGAAAGTAAATATAACTTTAGTCATTTATTATGTGTATTCATTCTTTAATTTATTGGTTAAAATAAAAGCTATAATTTAATCAATAGCTCTTTCGAAGTGTTAAGTATATCGGCATATTATTTGATTTTGAGTATTCAAACTTCTAATAATTAATTTAGTACTCCTTTGGTTATTTTGGAGTTGTTTCAATTCAATAAAATAACCTGGAGTCCAATAAATTAAATTGAAAGCTATTTGAATTACGAACTGAAGTTAAATTGCCCGTGACCTTTTGACTTATATCATATTGATGAGATTTAGCAGATGGTAATAAATAATAAATAATATTCCCTAATAAAATAATATTCAAGGTTTATAATACATACGTATATATTATAATACATCCGCACAATTGCTTAGAAATTTCAATTGATAACCGTACAATTAAATCGTTTGAAAAAAAAATTGAAATTGTCACCACTACAAAGCTTTTCCTCTATATGTAGAAGTAAAAAGGACCATAAACCTTACTCGAACAGTTTTCTCTGTAAAATTTTATTCTTTTTCTCTTTTGTGACGTTGAATCATTACAGAACATGCTCGAAAGGAAATTGCAAATATCTCATCGACGAAAAACTCAGCAACTCCGTCTCTTCAATTCACGCGATTGTTCCCAAGATCACCTTAACGTTTCTGTTGCACTTTCGTGAGAAATGACACTTGTCGGGAACGTTGCTGAGCATTGCATTGGCAAGAAAAGTTTGGTGAAAAGTCCGCTAACGTGGGAACATCCAGCCGCTTTTTTCAAAGGAGTTAGTTATATATATATATTCCGCCTCTTACGGCAGGAATGAAATATCATCTAGTAGTTTTTGACGAGACAAACATCGGACTCGGCATGAAATGTCGAGTTAAAATGCACGAATAAGAGAGTTATGTGTATGATCTGAATTATATCCTTGCTTCTCTTTTGAAATATTGTTTTACTTCACATTTTAAAAATGAGAAGCAAGAAATAGAATGAAAGATAAAAAGTGAAGAGAAAATATGTTATGAAATTTTTTCAGAAATAGGGAACATTATTGAATACTATAAAAGTGGTCGTATAAATTTTAGTAATTAAATATAAAAAGAGAAAGTTTTCGGAATTTCCAACAATATATAAAGAAAATGATAAAATGTCAGCTACCAAAGGTCACTAGAAGAGAGATGTATCAATCCTATCGAGAAAATCCGAATGAGAAAAATTACTTTCCCAATGGGAAGGTGAGAAACTAACACGATCAGTGCAAATCCTATTCTCGAAAGGCAGTAGCAGTGTAGTTGGGTTTTAAAAGTTCGGTTTAATATACCATACACGACCATTATTATACAGTCCATAAACAAGGAAAAGTACTTCGTTGGTTCAATTCCGGATATAAAATGTTTTCATGAAATAAAAACAAAATTTCGTAGTTAAGCTGTTAAATATTTCACTGAAGATGGCAGATTACAGAGATTAAATTGCTTTATGTTTACGTTTGTCTGTCCTGAAATTAAGGATGTATACACGTAATTTTGAAATAAAATTGCCCTGCAATGTTAACGCATTTAGTGTTTATTAGTCGAATACGCGAAGCAAAAAGAGACTTATATGTTTATAAAAAGTTTTAAAAGCTTTTTTTGATCCAACATAACTTGGGACTGGATTAATGTATCTGCATGTTTTTTTTTTAATGCATGGAATGATAGCTAGAAAGGGGTAACACCACTCTAGAATTTTCAAAAAATCGATTTTTTTTGGCTTAAACTATACTTTAGACCCTTAAAAATCATATCCAATTGGTTTTATACAGAAATAAAATTTGCAAGACGTCCAATTCTCGATTTTTCCGCAGCGCCTCGGAGCGCGTCCTGACGGCTGAATTCATGGTGCTCTTGGCAAAAGGCTCAAGCTGCTGGAGAAGATTTTGTACATAAACCACCTCTCTCTGAAGAAGTTTATAAAGCGATTTCCTCAATTTATGAAGAGTTAAGCAATGACGATCTACTTACGCGTTGCTTAGGCAGCTTCACACAAAATAGCAATGAAAGTTTCAACTGCGACTGTCTGGTCTATGACTCCAAAATCCTACTTGGGCTTGACAATCAGAGCTTTAAAAAAATGTTTGAACAATGTTAAGCCAGCATTGCACTTGCAGGTGGAAAAGATTCATCTATATCTATATGGACGATAAGATCTGATTCTCGTGGCAGAATTCAGACTATAAATTTTAGTGTAAATCTTCTCCACATAAGATACGCGCTTTTGCTTGCGTTATCATTGAACTCGTTAAATGATACGGGTGTTGAATAGCACGATTGAGAGGTTCGATCCAGGAAACATTAGTCATGAATAGTGGAAAGGTTGAAAAAAAAAAGTATTCGTCTCCAGAGGGATCTAGAACGTGGGAATATTTATAGCTATACCGTCCAGTGAGTTACTCGTTTTTGAAAAGTAATTCATTGTTTTATATTGAGTAATGTTAAAAATCGATCGGTATGTGGAATTTAAAATTTTATTTTTTATCTGATTTGTCTGCAAGCTCTCTTTCGATGTGCTGTATTGGATCCGTGATAGGGTGGAATTCTCCAACTTTTGTTAAATTGATATATAATTTCTAATTATACTCGGTTTCCAAGTTTGATAGAATATGTATCAGGTTGTTTAAAAGCCAAGCCCTCCAAAACTGCGGCACGTGGTTGTTTCTTTTTTTTTGCTATTCCAAACAAAAGTGTTTGCGTGTGGTATAGGACTGACTACTAGACTAACCGGGCAGACTCAACGAGCACCTACCGATAAACTCCAACCTATTGGCCCCTACCAGCCCCTACTCATAAGGCTTGTATGTGAATCGCAGTATGAAGTTCGTGCACGCTTTATAATTGGTATAAGATCATTAACTAAGCGGCATATAAATTCGTTCATAATTGCGATCTGAAAAGATAGACTCGTTTGGGAATGAAATCCGAAATAATAGCAGTAATATCGAAGATTTTGAACTGCATTTTTCTCCGTGTATAATTATGTAAATTATCCTCTTCGTACACAGAAATACTATGTATTTCTTCTCTTCTGCTCGCAGGTTCTGTATGTGTCACGTTTCTTAGGCGGATTTGCCGACGGAATAGCTATGGCCTTGTATGCCCAATGTATTTAGGTGAAATAGCTAGTATAAGTATTCGAGGTGTTGCGGGTGTTACGTTACCGATAATGTTTAATCTTGGCATGGTGTATGGTTACGCTGTGGGAACACCTTTTACGATATCCATGGTAGCAGGAATGAATCTTTTAATGACAATAATCTTTCTTTTTTTATATTGGTTCATGCCCGAATCTCCGTACTTTCTTGGAATGATTGACCGTATCGAAGACGCTGAAGAAGCACTACAGAAGGTACGTGGAAGAATTGACGTATCGGAAGAATTGGAGATTATAAAGGATTCTATCAAAGTTAGAAAACCCAGTAGTCGAGGAAAGGATGTTTTCAAGTAGATCATAAGTGTGCGAGCAAATCGACGTGCACTCACTATCTTAATGCTTTTATTGATTGCTCACTTTTGGGGTGGTTTTATAGCCTTGACAAATTATGGGCAAGTAATTTTAAAAAATCTGGATAGCCCAATTCCTTCAGAGTTTGCGAGTTTATTTGTGGGAATTGTTCAAACACTGGCCTCGATCTCCACTGCTTTTGTGGTAGATAAATGGGAGCGTAAGCCCTTGCTGTTAGTGTCTGGAATCATATCAGGCTTGTGTGAACTTTTGGTTGCTCTATACTTTTACGCTAAAGATTACACAGAAATAGATGTGGCAAAGTATGCCCTATTAGCTTTAATCTTTGTCATACTTTTGATTTTTTCTTTAAATATTGGCACATTTCCCTTTACAATGATTATCTCATCAGAGATATTTGCTTCTCAAGTCAAAGCTATGTGCACATGCATCATGGGAATTGTGAGTGGTTTGCTTGTCACAGTTAGTTTAAAACTCTACTTTTTATTCGCAGTCACTCTGGGCTATGGCCACGCTATACCTTTTTTAGCATTCACTGGAATTACTTGGACTTCTATCTGCATTTTGTTTTACGTAACCCCTGAAACAAAAGGTAAATCCTTCCTACAAATTCAGAAAGACCTTACCAATTGAATCAGAGATAACTAGAGCCTCGCATCTATATATATACATAAGTCGATAATCCAGTTTTATCCGTCGATATTGCCGGCAATATAGTATAACTTTTTACGCTTTTAACGCAAGGAAAACGTATCAATTCTCTGCTGCTGTTTTCTCTTTCGCCGGTTTTAGAGCCAGTAATTTCGACCATTTCGCCGCGTACGCGTCTCACAAGAATATTGTGATAGTATGTTCCCTCTTTCTCCCTCTCTCTCCCCCCTCCTTATTTCTACCTCACATGCACACACACGCCCTTTTTCTCTTGGAAAACCGAGAAACTTTCTCAGCTCTTAGATCTAGAAATCACCACTGTTCGGTCCTACAGAAATTGCTATTGGCAGAACCATTAGAGGCTGGAATTAGTTTCGCGAAGCCAGCTTTACTATACTACTCGCACTGGCCACCGCGGCCCACTTATCTTACTTTATACCCGAGATTAATACTCCCATTCGACTCTTTATTCGTCGTTTTACAACGAGCTTTTGTTTCGGAAGGAGGTAGTCCGCTTGCCCTCGAGAACCGGAAGGCCGATAACACCACTGTATCCTCCACCGCCGCGCCGTCGCGCCGCCGTGCCACGCCGTAGTCACTTTCATGGCTAGAACGGTTAGGGCTCTCTCTAGTTTCAGAAAATTCGTTTAACTTCATCTATTGCTCGTTGAAGCAATTGTCTTTGTCCTTTATTCTCGATTTAATTTATGGTTTTTTCTTCAGCTTTTTTACATTTTCTTCCATGAAAGATCAGTTTTTATATCATGGAGAACGAATGAGTCGCCAAGTCGCTAAACTTACTAAAAGATTGACAGTATGTGTATATTGTTCTAATACTTACAGAAAATTACACAAACTCTACTTAAAAATCTGCTGTTTCTATTTTAAGAATTCCAAAAATATTTTATGTGTCACGTTATTTCGTATAAAAATAAAGTGAATTAAATATGAGGAAATTCCATGTATTAATTATTTTGCTTTCGCGTAGAGGAAACGTTGTAGTCGTTACGTTTTCCAATATTAAAACTAAAATAAAACTAACAATAAAACTGGTTTCGTTAACTATATACAGTGTACAGTAGAGTTATATGATGTTCGTTTTACTGTGTCCTCGAGCATATCTAGCAGGGAGGGTCACTCCGTCTTAGGCACTAGCTTAGGTGTAACGTGGCAATTTCGGCTCGTCGACAGTCGCGAGTAGGGTGTCGCAAAGCTTAACGCATCCTGTTTGAACAAACACAGATATCCGTAGTCGCATCGCGTCGTATATATGCATCTGATTGCGCACGTCGGCCAACACCAACTTGTCCTTCTACTCGGACGAGCAGACCACGAGCTAAGTACACAATTATATCATCGAGTCAAACACACTAACGATCACTGGCACGCAAACAAGCATGTTACACAAACAACCTAGGTTCGCTATGAAAGCCAGTGTACTTGATACGATGCCGAGCCAAGCTCTGATACGAAAAGGATCTCTCCTGCGCTGCTCTGCTCTGTTCTGTTTCCTGAACGGATGATTTTCCTATAATCCGTCAAGAGTGTATTCAGGTCTGACATGACGCCTGAAGAAGAATCGTTTTCAATTTTAGCAATGTCAACAGAAATAAAAGGCAATCCTAAATGAAAGATTTATGTCTTTTCAATAACAAAAAATCATCAAATGGTACACACTGCAAACCGTTCCTAAATTATTAAATCTGTAAATACATTTTTATTTACGAAATTGTTCAATAATGAAACAGAAAGGTATTTACTTATTGTTGTTTTCAATAATAAATGTAGTACCCAAAAAACGCTCCTTACTGCCCCAACTTTAGAAGTTGGGGCAGTTCAGGAATAATGCCTTATATGTATATATGTACCCTATATGTGGTGTAAGTGCAAATAAAATATCGGAGCCAATCAGCAAGTGGTACATGATTTCACGCAAGGTCAAACCAAAGTCAAACTCGGTTGCCACACTGTCTCTAGATCCTCTGGTAACAGTTGGTTACAGACTACAGTAACAGGTAACAGCAGCCAGTCAGCTTGTCGTTAGCGTCGTCGACTTGACTTTGTGGCACATTTGTGCAATTTGTTACAAGACTCTTTTGAACCATTTTGGAATTGTGAATTTTTTAGGAGCTCGACCTCTATATTATTTTAAAAGTCATGGTTGTTTCTTCATGTTTTCTAATGTAAATTAAATAAATGATTATTCAAGTTGTCTTAATTCTAACATGTAAAACTAACGATTTAGATTTGAAAAGAAACGATTGAATGACTGCTTCAGTGAATTGGATTTCTTTATAAGAATGTGATTCAACAGTCGTCTTTCTAAACAAGAATGATGTGTTTCGAGTGTAATATTGTATTTATACAGTTTAAAACGATTAAATCTTTTTCCATATTCATTAAATAAGGGACTGAGATAAATGACTGGCGCGATGGCGTTTATATATGTATGTATAACGTATGTCAACGCTCATCCCCTTTGGTCGAATAATCCATGCCGTTTACCCTTCAGCAGAACCGTGCTGATCAACTAAAACAGGGGATTTTTAATCACTTTTAGTATAATCTACCTATTGTTGACATAAAAGGAACCAATATTGTACCTGAATAAGGTAAGTCTTTCTTTTTTTGGATGAAAAGATAATACACGTAAAAAAAAAACAAAGGTAATACTCTGTGCAAAATGGATGTTTAGGTATAATCGGCTTATGCATTTGATTGAACGAATTCTAGATTCCTAGTGTCTGTGTATTGGTCGATACCTGCTAAAAAATGTCGTGTTGTTTGTATATGACAATAGCTGATCTCTTTATTCTTCTTTATTCTTGTAAGCTTTGTATTTTTTTGCGATTCAGATGTGTCTTTTCTTTGGATTGTGTGAACGCATGATGGAGGTTTTTTTTGCCAACTAATAAACCTTGTTTTTTTTTTCTCCTATCAAAGTTGTTCTTTTTCCATTTAGTCCAACTCTCTCCTCTGACATGTCATCTTTAAGTTTTTTATTATAAGCTTGAACACCTATTTCTTTTTTATATTGAAATATCTTCGCACGCCAAATATCAGAGAGATTGAAGCCTGCTTATTGTTCTACCAATTTTCATTCATATTGGAAAAATGATTTTAGATACATTTAACTTTGAACAAATGCGAAATTGAAATACATATCATTATTGAGTTAGTTTAACCTCTGCGGGCATTAAGTCCCCCTAGCTCTCTCACAATCCACCCGCGATTTGGTACGGTGTACAGGCAGAGCACGTCACGTCAGAGCTTGTTAAAACACGTTACCTCTAAGTAAAGAGTGAAAGCAATTAGTTCCCATTTGCAATTTGCAGTGCTATTTGATTTAGCCCCTCGCGCTAGGTAGTTCAGCTATAGACCTAAAAAGATATCATATACGCTAATCTTGGTGCGAGTGTTCTGTGCACTGTCTGTGTGCAACTGCAATGTGTACCCATAGATACCCATCATTCGTCTCCCAACAACTTGTGCATATACAAACCTTAAGCCATTCGCTTATAAGATCAAGTTAAAGAGTTGATTTTTGGTAACACCTTAATACATATTCTGTACTATTCTCAATGTACATGTAATCGCCGCTTTGACATATATGAACTTCACAATTCTTTACATTTTTATTAGAGAAAAGTGTGTAAACATTTTCATTATGTGAACGTTTACGCCCCCCCCCCCGTTTTTGTCAAATTTCCTCGTTAAGTGAGCCTCTAATCCCGAAAAATGTTTTTTTTACAAATGTGTCTGCAGTGTGTCTGTAGATTTTTATTTTGTGAGAACAATAACTTTTAAAAGAATTGACTGATTGCATTGACCTTTGGTATATTTTTGGACTATCTATATTCTACATATTTTATCAGTAAGCAAACGTGATCGAGCATTCACAGGGACGTTAATTGGTAGGGAAAGCTGTGAAGATGAAAGTGACATACATATAACAAAGCATCGGCGAAACCGATTTTGGATGGGACTAGGCACTGTAGTGAAATAAAAATGTAAAATCTCTATTTTGCATATGTGTGGCACGAATGCACTAACTCAGTGTCAGAGTCGATCACGTCGACTGCGTTTTGTCTGTCGCATTCAGCAGTCGAAGCATGCTTTTGTGATGTGTTACGAGTCGGAAACTAGGTAAATGAATATTGACGACAAAAATTACTACTAACAATGATTTGAGCTAGTAATCTTCTCCACTTTTTTTTTTATAAGCAATACAATACATTGAAGTTACAAATGATAATATTTTATTTTTAATTAATGTATAGTGCAGAGATGTCCAACGCGTGAGCAACGGAGTAAATAACTGCCACTCGTCAATCTCCTCTCTTACCACTTTCGTAGTCAGATGAAGCCCGTGGTGAAACGAGAAGAGGAAAATAATTTATTCTCGATGAAGCGCTCAGAGAAGGGGAAGAAAGGAGAAGCGCGCGAAATATGATAAATGTGTAATAAAATAATAATGATAATAGCAATGTACAGCTATAATATACATATACAATGACCTATTTTTTAGAAATAGTTTTCCAAACATCCAAATGGTCAATCTCCATTTCCAAAACGAGAGTATAAAACATGTATTTACTAGTTGGAGGGCTTTATAAATTTATACGTAGACAATCAGTGTGAAAATAAATGGTCTAATATTTCAAAATAGCCCAAAAATAAATACCGATCAATACAATCTCGAAATAAGACACGATTTTTCATTTTTTCGAACTGATTGTCATGGGAACAGAAGAGCTTTTCCAGAAATGCGGTAATAGTTCGATGGCGTCACGTTGAGCGTCAATTACGAAGCAGACACGTCCATTTTCGTGATACAGGCCTCGAGAGACCGAAGTGATATAGTTTTCTACAAAGAATCCTGTGCACTCCAATTTAAAAACGATGAGTACGAGAGTATGAGCTGATATAACCATCTGAATTTAAAGGTCTCACAGCTGTGACTTTGTCTCTATTCTTGGAAATATATTTTTTTACTATAACATAGTACATTTTCAGTTTGAAACTAAATTTGTGATCGTTCAATTTTCACTACTTCGTATATTCCACTACTTCGTATATCATGTCATCATGATAACAGTACAGAATTACACTAGACTCCCGAATTACCTCTACTCGAATTACCTCTTCTTAGAATTGGCGTAGGGAGACGGACGTCTCGAACTGAGTCTGTCTCCCTGCCCCACGGTACCTCGTACCCACTATATATATATTAGTGACCTATTTACTCGAAATACCTTGCGACCAACCAAAACTGGAGGTAATTCGGGAGTCTAGTGTACTATATTATATACTATATATTATATATACATATATTACTACATATATTACTATATTACTGTATTTAGTATATTACTACTGTAGTAGGTTCTTGTTAACAAGCTCGGAATAGTCTCATTTCGCCACTAAACGGAACGTGTGGTTTTCAAGTCGTCGAATCCAACAGAAGCTCATCAATGCGACGGTGAGAGTATACGTAATTTTGGCTTGTAGTAACGACAGTACTGCGGTTGCAGTAAGCATGCATGTAATTACTCTAAAATATCCAATCACAGCGACACCTGTATTTCTTGGATGCACTTTTAGTATCGTGAATATATTGAGATTACACTTATATTTATCAATACTTCTGCTTATCAAAACGATTTATTAACTTTTGCTCAGCTCCATGTAAGAATATATGGATGGAGCCCTAGTCTGCGGGGCCTGTGCCGACGTGGGAAGGCGGCCATATTACCTGAGATAATTTTCTAGGCTCTCGATTGGCTGAGATTTTCGTGTGGGCTTTTGTGGGCTTTTAAAATGTCTAGAGTGTAAACAACAAAAGTTTGGTTACACAAATACCAACAAAATTATTTTGTTGTACGGACCAAACCCTTTTTTCAGTGTACACGGACTAGTGCAAGCAACCTCTAGATATGTACATTGCAAGATGCAAGATGCAAATGCACTCTGGGCAAGTGCCCAGGCCCCAGGGCCCCGCGATTGGTAGGGGTCCCCAAGTTCCTGTCAACTTCGTTTGTTTTGTTTTTTTTTTTTGCTTTTTTGTTGGTTTTTATTTTTTTTGTCAAAGTCATAGGGGCCTCATTATCCTAATATGCCCAAGGTCTCGAAGAGGTTAAATACGGCCCTGTTTTTTACCAAACCCTAGCTGATCACCCTAGATATGTATGTATAATTTTTCATTCTTAGTCCCGCACTTTACATGAAAATCCATTGAATCATGCATGCGTATTATAAATGGATTAAATACGAAGGCCAGGTGATTAATCCAAATGCGCTTGTTTACAAGGTCATTTAACTTTACTTGTTGTCATAATATAATTTTTCGGAAAATGCACTCGGTAGTTTTTTTGATGGGCTTTAAAGTTTTCAGTGTCTTAAAAATGACAAAAACACTATAATACGGTGCACACTATACTAATACTTACATATACTATATAGGTCGGTGTCAAGTATACTAACCGTAAGTTCAGGATGTACTAGCGCTCATTACGAGCAAACTGAGACGAGCGTTGAATGGTATCCCATACGGAACACTAATTGGATTTGGATTATTCCTCTGGCGTATTTATCTGGTGGAATCACGTATAAGAGGGAACCAAGAGCTAGGACACGTAGAAGAAGAGCAGATTATAGGAAAGAAGAAGGGTGGGAGGTTGCCGTCCTCATTATGCCGAGTACTCGCTGTCATTTACGCCGAGTTACCAAGATTTCTCGAGTGCCCTCAACGTTCTCGCTAGCTGTACTCGAGGTTACTACAACTCTGCAAGCATCAGCAGCAGCAGTAGTGGTATGGCAGCGGCGCCAGCGGCACCAGAACCAGCTACCCCATCAAACTTTATATGTAGTAATGCAGCAGCCAGGCATGGCACCAACTCCGCTACTATACGCAGAGAGAATCTTAACGACTCCTCGAGTCCCGATTCGAACCTACCTACTACTGAACAGGTATAATCTCAGTAAACTCACAGTCGTAATGTAACTAATGTTCAAGTGATTTCAAAATCATGAACGATTTAAGATAGAAAGAACCATAATAAACCATTACACTTATCAATATTTATACTGAAATTTTTCAAACTGTCGTATTGGAATTGTGATTCGTGATTCACTCGTCTTTACATTGTCACCAGAAAGTGAGATTTTTCGGCCTCCACTCCATGCCTGATGAACTCATGCTTTCTTTCTCTAGCAACAAGTTCGTGACTGTTGGTAGAGAAAGAAAGCATGAGCTCGTGGGTCATGAAGTAGGGGCTGAAAAAACCCCACGTTCTGGAGACACTGCCGTCTTTTGTCGCCGAAACGGGAAAAGTTCAACTTGCTAAAAGAAGGCACATGGCACGTGTGAGTAATCGACGGGAGCATTACATTCAACCGACCATTCTGTGCCAGCTAGTTCTGTGCCCGGTTCACGGTTGCCTCACTAGCACACCGAAAATAATTTCGATGCACCTAAACACAGCCTTTTCATTAACTTAATGGATTAATAACAAGTGCATGGGAGTATGGGACAATTAACTCGGCTCACATCCACTCCAATCCAAATGACCAGCTAGCTTCGAAACGACACAACACGACACAACACAACACAACACCACACACCATACAACACGTCGCGTCTGTAGGCGAGCGAACGCATTCAAATGTTTCATCAATACGTGATCGAAATATCTCACAGTTGGGAGCTGGCAATTGAATTCGAGTCGATCCCATTTCACGTTTGTTTTACAGTGGATCACTCGAATATCGTTCCTACGGAAAATCGGAAAAACTGCCAATGTGTGATGGAAGCGTCTGCGTATCACTCGATCGTGTTCGCCATCCCGTAAGTTTTGCTGCTACCGCCCGCCGCCGCGTACTTGCTTTGCGTTGTGTCCTGCGATCGTGCGTGAGGCTTTCTTGGAAGCATATAGCATGACGTATGAAACACTATTTTATTTTTTTTGACGTTATTCAAATTTGTCCGACGTGTTACAGGTTTGATTGACTGTGCAAAAAAAGGTTTCTTTTTATGAAAAGTCATCCATAAGAATATATTTTTCTTGGAGTGTTAATTATGTTTCAAAACAGCACAAGATGATAAACACCTTGATATTAGCCTTATGTTAGAGACTTGAACAACCTCAATTCAAATACAGTGTGCTCTTGCGTCAAGGGATCCTATTGCTTGGGGATGAATGTTTGACAAAGCCTTAGCAACGAGAATGATTAACCAATCGATTGGCAGTTATAAGCACAGCAATTATTCAATTCAACGATAGAGTGAACATTCCAATACAGTATATATTAGGTAAAAAAAACATCCATGACGAATAATTCATAATTTATCAAGAATTTTGACATTTTTTGTCCCTAAAAGTAAATTTGTGCACCTAATTATAATAGCATACGATGTTTTCTACCACCAGAAAGAAGATAATGTAATCATTTCTATTTATATCTAGCCTAAATGAGTACAAAAGTTTGTCACTTTAATAGGATTGAAAACTCAAGTTTTTAAGTAGGTTAAACTGAATGACATTAACTGCTGAGAAGATACGTCTTTTTGACGTATATCGTATTTCGTGCTGCGCCAGCTTCCAAGTCGTTCGACGTTCACCAGATTGATTTTAACTGGTCAAATTAGTAGACTTCTACGTCTAATGGCACGTTGGCTTTTTTTTATTATGATTCGTTGCTTGCAGAGCAGTATCCCCCTCGAACCATTCGTGTATCTAGGGTAGGGGAACGGAAAATTCTCGATAACTACCGGAGTTGGACAGTAATCGCACTCGACGAGCGGATAAACGACGACGACCCGAATGCTTGGTCTAGTGAGTGAATATTTTTCCCGTTTAGTTTCATATGTACCTACATACTGTATTTATTGTACACTTTTTCGAATTACACTTGATTGACACAAACTATTTGATAATCTCAAAAGTTCTAAAAAAATTCAGCAGAAATTTTGGAAGAATTCTCATTTGTCCAGAAAAATTATTTGAAATTGTTAATCACTGAGATTAATTATAGCAGCAGAATTATACACTGTGACAAATTGTGCATTATTCAATTACATACAATCTAGCTTTTATGATATTTTGATCGATAAAAAGAAAAAACATATAGGTATCATTATTGATTTATCTTATACCAATCACAGTTCGTCTTCACGACGTATTATATATGTGATCATTTCGTTTTTATTATATATTTTTTGATCCTCTATCAATATTACACAAAACAAAGAGCAGGTTAAGTTCATATTTAGTTATTACTTCTCTTGAAATTTGATACCGTGCCAAAAAGGATTTCATCATACTGCAAGATAAGCTATATACACTCGCAGAAACGAATCCGTGTAATACCTAATTTAAGAGTAAAACGATTCGGCAGCCCACTGGAAAATCTCATCTCCGACGTGAACTTGGTTATTTCCGGTGAATGATTGAAAATCTTATAGTGAGAAAAGGAAGATAGGGAGAATCTTAGTCGAGTAACGCGCGAGGCTTATAGGAGCTATTCGTGGTGCATTGGTTACACTAGGTTTCATCGAACTGTAACGAATCAACTATATATGGTACTGCATGGGAGAAAAAGAAATAAAATGTTTTACTTGGAATATCGATTCTTTCCTATTACACATTTTTTATTGAAAATGAATCACCATAGCAGGTAGTTTAAAAGGATCATTTTAGACTAATGGGGTCCCTGTTACGTGGGATAATAATAAATTTCTTCACTAATATTTTATTCTACTTGCAAGAGAAAGTAGTAGTACTTTTATTCTTGATGAAATTAGTGAGTTTTGTATTGAAGTGCGACACAATAACAGTGAATATCGTCTGCCTGCTCAGAATGCAGAAATCTTAATGTCGTAACGATAAAGATCGTTATTGTGGTTCCGGTCAACATCCAAGGGTATATCCCTTTGGTCCTTTGCGCTATTCATTCTATTAAATATTCATCAGCTTTGACTCTTTTACCTTTCGCTTCTCCAATCGAGAAAAAGTTCTGTTTTATATTCGCAGCTGCAGGAGACATTTGAAAGTCAAACTGTTTACCACTCGCATCGCATAAACTTTAGAAATGTTCTATGATGTGCTCGTTTTACTCGGTAGAGCCCAGTGTTTCTTCTCTTTGATAAGATGATTAGAGATGAGAGAAATGATGCTGTCTGCTGAGCCCTTGCTTTAATTTCAGACGAAATGGGAGATTCCTCGAGCATGGCGCTACTGCTATAGTCTTGCTAGTTGAACAATATTTCGTCTAATTCAAGATCTCTTCAAAATCTTCTAAGGTTTTCTGTGCGTAGAAGAATTAACTAAAAACTTCCTTTTCCATGAAAAACTAATTCATATTTTTGTAAATTAGCATCTGTCATACGTGCTAAAATAATATGTAATAGGTATGCGCATTACATTTACTTATGTCAGTGCATTATTATTTGTTGAATTATTAATCAATTTTATATATGAATAAAATATAATAATAACCTCATGTTTCTGTTATGAATAATACAGTAGTATACGAATAAATGAAAAAGAACGAACGCGCTTGAAAAATGCACGAACGGAAACGATTCGCTCTCACCTCAACGAGACACAGATGCCCGATTATACGGACATTACGCGAACGCGGCGACATAATTATATCATTAACCCACATTTATTCACTTCTGGATCCACAGCGCGCGCGCTATTCTCGGAGCTAACCTCTGACCTGTCATCCTATCTACTCGGTTTTAATGCAACACCTTTTGCTCTATAGCAATTTAGCTCTAACAAACAAGATTTTTAATCTATCTGTTTAGTAACTTTTACACTTGAAAAAACGTAAACTGTCTACGTCTATTTCGAATTAAATAGAGAATGTGAGAATTGCTTATATGTATAGCACTCGGAGAGTTTAGTTACAATTTTTTGAAATATTTACCTATCATTCTTATGAATTGTAGCTTTCTTGATACTTTCTTGATAGGTGAAATTTTCTTCATCTCTATCTAGTGATGTCCAACGCGTGAGTAAATACCAATCCCCTCTCTTACCATTTTTTATGGTTCTTTTAAACAGTTACCACTTGCTGATTGGTTCCTCCATTGTTAGGGCCCTTCCTTCTAGGACAGGTTGCCACAGACCCTCTGTATCTTAGGGTACTGCCCACCTTGTTGATACGGTACTACTGCAGACTTCGAGACGTCTCGTCTCTCTGCCCCACGGAATCCCTTACTAACTATATATTATATTTTAGCGTGAATTCATAACACGACTGGCGTTACCACGGGAGTCTAGTGTATTCACTAACTTCAGTATTTTAGCTTGTTTGATAGTTGCACATCTGTGCTTAAGATATCAAATTTTAAGCATGTGTATACAGATTTTCTCCGTGAATTACTGTAGGTACTGTATGTGTCGCAAGAATTACGATAGAAGTGGCATGCCCGCTGAAAAGCGATAAAATCAAAAAACTACGTCAGGAGCAAATGCAGGTACTCATTTTCGACTAGTCCCTCTAGTTTGGTCGATTGGTGGCGTGTTCAAGTAATATATCGACTTTGCGTAACTCACGAAACGTGCGCCTAATAGAGCTCCGTATCCGAATCAAGTTGTATGTTGATATCGCAATATCATAAGCATCAAAGTCTCAAATATGGTATATGATGTAGTTAAGGTATTATTCAAATTTTGGTACTGCTAATAGTGAAATAGAATGAGAAAGAAAGGATACCTACATGGTTTTGTTAACTTTTTTCAAAAAATGTTTATTTATTCGGATAATTCATTTTATTACTCTTATCAGTGTTCAATAGTAAAGAAAAAAAGCTGGTATTATTATTCTTCCCACTACAGTGGGAAGAAAATGCTTCGCAGAGAAATGAGTACAAGTCAACGTGTCAAAATATCAAGGTTCTATCTTGGATGGCGAAATTGGGAAAGTCTTAAGTCCCACCTATAAGTTGTTTAAGAAACACCAGCCTCCTCACCGGGATTTTCAATATGCATTTTTCAATATGCATTCCTCATTTAAATATGCATATTTCGTGTCGTGTGATAGGATCTGCTTTCGTCGTATTTTCCGAGATAACACTGTCATTTAAACAAAGTACTTATTGACGACGAAATATTTATTTTTGTTATGATTTAAAATGGGAAGGCTATTTAGTAAAGGGAGTTTAGGAATTATTAAGAAATCAAAGATTTGATTATGTTTTGGTAATAAACTTGGATTGGATTTATTTTAAAATTACAAAAGAAATTTTTGATGGACAGTACAGAGACTTTGTTCTACTGCTACCACCTGCTAACATCTAAAAATAAGACACTCTAACTAATGCTAACAAAAACTAATTATACTTTTTAATAGATATACATATTGAGAAACCTTATCGACTGACAAACAACGAATATTGGTTCCACTCTCCCGTATCTAAAGTACCCTCTTTGAAAATGTTGTGCCGAGAAAATTGTTTAGATAGAAGAGTCAAGTTCGAAGAATGGTAAGGAAAGAGCGCATTGGCCAAACAGAAAAAGAGAAGATGGCAAACTTATATGTGTGAAAGTCTATTCTTGGGTCGTTTCAATCTTATCTCGGTCGATCGATCTCTCGATTTCAAGGCATAAAATATTCCTATATCCGGAGGGAGAGGACGGGCATGGGTAGAGGGCGGATGAGGATGTTCCAAAGGAATACCAGTACCAAGTTTCTTGCCCCGAGGCAACCAGCTCGATGCCGGCGGCGACGGTCGACTCGGACAAACTTGAACCGACGATTAATATTTGCAAACAATGGGCTTCGCATATTTCCATGGCATCCCGCCGAACGAGATATTCCTACGCTTATATCTAACCTGCACGAATGAAGCTGCATGGGTTTATGTGTGTGAAAATCTCTAATGTATGTTCATGTCCCTATCCTTGAGAGTTTACAGCGGTGGTATTATCATCGTCGTCGTCGTCGTCGTCATCGTCTTTGTCGTCGTTGTAGTAGTTACCTTGCATGTGCCATACACATGGTTTCCGGTAGTAGGTGACGCGACAGTACGTCCGTTTGGCTTTATCTGTGTGTTTGTGATTGTGTGTGTGTATATACATATGTGTCACGGTACCTGTGCTATGTAACGTACGATGCAAGTTTCCTTTGTCCCGCAAACTCATAGAGCGTCCTGCGCAAAATCCCTTCTTGCCTTGCGACACCCTGCCCAAACCATACACGTCTGCCGCTGCTGCTCTGTTTCTGGACTTCTGCTCACCATCTATATCTAGGTTCGTTTATAGTTTATGACTATGGAGAAATAGAATACACATAAGCTAAAGAAGATTCTTCTTTACGTCATCTGCCAGTTGTGAGAGAATCTGCTGGATTATACATAATGTGTAAGCTCATTTCAGTTTTCCCGTTATTTCGCTAATGCGTTCACGGAGAAATATTTTATATGGCAATTATTCGCCAAAATTAAACATGACGAGTGGATTACAATAAATGCGCTTTAATAACGCTTTAATCACTCTCATATCACTCAATTTTGTCATGTTTTTACTAGTCTGACTGAAAATAAGTCTCAGTCTCAATTTTATTAATCAACACTGTGTCTGCACCTCGAGTGTCCCCAAATTTTTAATATTCTTTGGAATTATCATTCTGAAATTAAACAAATATTCTTATAAGAAGTTTCTCAGTGTGAGACTGTAAGCCAGGCATGGTCGGACTAGCATATAATTGCGAACATTGAATTGAAATTTGGCTATTTTGTTCGGGGTACTGTTTTGATACCGAAAACCGTCCTAAAACAATATTTCATTTTCACAGTGAAAGATTTGGAGCAGTTTCATTATATATTCCATGTTTTATTTGCATTTAAATCAAGAATGCAAAAAATCTTCCATTTGTACGAGTTTTTACAATAAAAAAAGTTGTGCATTGTATACAGAAACATATAAGTATATTTGAGAAGTGTGAGAAACCCTTTTAATTTTAATGTAATTCGCGTCTCTTTTCAGAATCGAATTAGTAAATTTCCACTAATACTTTAACAGAAATTCACTTAACCAATAGTAGATATTGGCACATAAGTTTTCTCTTGTCGATAAAATGAATTTTTGTGACATACTTTCTTGCAAGTTTCAAGGAAAAATTAATTTGCATCTAGATAGGAAAAAGAGGAAGAGAGAGAGAGAGAGAGTGGGGGGATGGAAATTTCGGACTAGCAAACTTTGGAACTTTCAATTTCAATTAATCATCGCGTCACTGCAAGTTCGCAGAGAAAAATACTCGTGCATTTTGCGTACAAATCCAGTATATGTTATTCATGATATTATGCACCGTTCTAAAGTCTCTTTATTAAGGGTTGTTTTACATCATGCAAAGAGGTAGACTTCTGTGCAACGAAACTTTCAGCTCTTAAAACGGGCAAGCAGTTGATCCCTCCTTGTTTTCCTTCTCGCAAAAGCTTGCAGACTTTTTGACTTTACCCTCACTCAGGGAAATGCCTCCGGCCAACTTGATTCTTAGCTGTAATTGCCGAGGGTTGCCCTATGCAACCTTACCACAAGAGCATGGATCCTTTTACTTTGATGTATAAAGAATTATTTTTCTTACGGCTTCATCCTCTTCTCAATACGAGTATTGTGCACCATACTCAGTGACGGCATTGACTTACACGCATTGGTATGTGTGTAAGTCATTGCTCCATAAGAGACCTGAAAATTAAAAAAAGGATGCGCATCAGCGTATATGTATAATAATTAAGAAGACTAATCCTTATGTAACCAATAACCACTCGTCTTAATTGTATATGTTATTAAATTTCCATTAAATTTATGTTGATCCACAATATATTTATACTTACTGTTCCATTTCACTTAGAAAGCATTTTTTTCTAATCAAACTAAAGATGTGCTTTGGCGTATTATGGTACACTGTTAAACGTCGATTAATTAATACTAATTAAAGGTTACCACCACTCCATATCTTTCACTTACTCAGTGGTATTTGTAAAAATGGAATTTTACTTGTCTTGACAACATTCCGATGAGGTTGATGGGCACGTTTTGTTCTAGCATGAATCTGGGCGGTTGTATGAGCGCATGGGTGACGGTACAAAGCTAACAACAATACGCAATCAAGTATTTGACGGCTGACGTTCGCATTACGGTGGTATTGTTCGAGACTCCAATAGCATTCGTGAATGACGAAACCTACCATAGTGACTAGCACCATACTCGTACAGAACGTGAGTCGAAGCAATCACATTGACTGTAGATTTACAAAAGTCACACTCTGTTTATTTGTATGTGACGCCTACAGTGACTCGAAACTAGATTCATGATCATCAAAATCACGTTGTCTTAACTCCTAATTTAACACCCTTAGCCCTTAGGATCGGGAGTTACTGATTACCGGTTGTTAGTAAAGTAAAATTGCAGCGAAGTGGGTAACATTGGGACGACAAAAGTCGTCATAAAATTTCACTAACCTATTTTGGCGGCTGCTGACCACAAATATTTTATGTTAACGGTTATTTCGGAAGACTCGGAGGTCGCGGTTCCCATGTCTGGTGCTGCATGCTCGTGTGCGCTCGTGCAAATTGATCGCTCTGAAAAAGAGACGCGCTAACTGCCCGATCGAAGCTCGAATCGTGCTCCATAAAAGCACTCGATGAGACGAGCGAGTTCTATGCCAGTGATTTAAAATTAATGCTCCAACCTGTATAGTAGGAGGGACCGGACGGGAAAATGTATATATATGTGGGTGTGTGTATATGTGTATATATATATATATAAATAGAGGCGCTAGAGGTACCCAGCACTGCGGTCCAGCGATTGAGCAAAATGGACAATAGGCGTGGCAATTCATGGTCGAGTATAGTTTTCCGCACTATTGATTTTCGAAATTTATAGGGGTCATAATGCAACAAATATTTGCAATCTCGTGTAGCGAGACGAGGCGGGATTCGCTCGGCAGGAATTTAGACATTTGCATATCTATGACCGAGCACAAGGAACCGGAGAGTGGCGCGCCCGGGACCAGCCACGGCGCGGCACGGGTGTGGCGCAACGGTTATTCGCGCACTCTCATCCCTCTCATCCCCATCTACATCTGCATCTCAATCTCCATCTCCATAGTCCATTCTCTTGTTTGCAGGTTTTCACTTTTCTTATCATATATTTATATATTTCTTTTTACATTTTTCCAGGCTTATAGCTGCATGTCAGCAATCTTCCTTGGCATGTGAGTATATATTAGTATGTGATCCAGTAATCGAACTAAAGCAATGTTTAACGAGCATTTTAGTTTAACGGCCCCGACCAGTCTGTTTATCATCGACGTTATTAGATATAGATTTTATTTTTTCTTTTGTGCTCTCTAAATCGGAATTATAGTGAAATATTACCAATTTGCAGTCTAAAATTGCTATTTATTTTTGTGAAAGCATATTGCTTTATTCAGAATTGCATCGCATTGTAATCAGAAGAATATTATAAAAAATGAGAAAGATGAAAGTTAACACGCAATTTGAACATATTCAAATTTTTATTAGTAAACTACATCAACTTTTACTGGAAGATTTACATGAATTACAGACCTTTAAACGTTTCATTCTAGTTGAGCTTCTACGGTAGACTCTTTTTTTACGATGGAAAATAATTATTATTCTAGAAAACGACGCCCACTCGTAAAAGCCGTTAAGTGCTGGGCGTTGGAGCAGCTTGTTCCAAGAGCCGAGAACTTTCGTGCATGGCTCGGCGAGTGAGCGAGATCCTTAAAACCACTGAATCGTTAAGTTATTCGCGGATAATAATATCGTCGTTGTCTTAATTAGAATGCTTTATCACTGACCTTTGAGGCATACGTTTTCTGTTAAGAGAATTAGGTATTGAATGAACGAAAAAAAAATATTCAAGCAATAATTGAAACAATCACTCCATTCTCGATTTTCCGTTTATGTTTCCATAATTTACTACAGCTGGAATATATATTACTTTTCCTTTAATGTACGTGTAGTTCAGGAAAGACAAATTACCGAGCAAGTGCTTATTCTACATAGTTTAAAATCGGATTGCACAAAGTGGGAAATTTTAAAGATTAAAACCCATAAGATTTGAGTACTTCAGACGTATTTCTTGAAGGCTTGAAATAGTTTGGGATAATTGGGGTCTTGGGATGTCGTTCGATACTTCGATCGTCAAAACTCAGAGGCGGTTTTATGTTTTGGCGAGGCAGGATTTTGATATGTAAAAACTCGCTGTGGTGAGTTTTAAATATACGAGGTAAAAATCTAATTTCTAAAACCTGGATAGAATAATGTTACAAGAGTAAAGTGAAATGCGTGGATGATTTCTACAGATATATTTGGTATGTTCCATAAATATATGTGTTTTATAATTTCCTTATGTCCTAAAATTACTCTTAAAACACCTAGGACCAGGATAGAAATTTCATTTCGAGTTCACATGCAGTGATAAAACGTTAGTTCGTTACCATTTTCAAGGTATAGGGAGTAGTCCAACCGAAGCGAAGCGAAGGAACGGATGAACGATGTGCCCGCCCACCACCTCGTAACCTTTACCCATTTAAAAGTTAAATCTAGAAACGTATAGTATTCAATATCTGTTGGAGCCAAACGTTTAGGTAACGTCGAACGTGGTGCATCGTTTTTCGATGCATCGCAAATGTGGCTATGAATCCGTTGAACTAGCACCGTACCGCGCCTCGTCGCGCCATTCACGATTGCGAATTGGCGATGCGAGATGGTATGGTTACCTGAACACACACAGTTCTGTACGTTGCTTGAGCCGGCACTGGTATTTTGTGGTACTTATATACTGTAAATAGCTTGTGGCTGCTTGCAACCACGATACACGCGTGCCAACACTGTCCAAATGCAACTAGCGGGAAATATTCTGTGCCACGCGGTTCGCAGACTTGTTCGCCATAAATACGCAAGAAATACGCGAATTGCGACTACTGAATTTCACCTGCTGCAAATTCTCGTTTGTTGTACACTCGTGTGTATACAAAATGCATACACTCGATGATGTTTATTACGTATAATTATTATTTCAAACGCAGCTGATGATTTTCTCACGTTAAAATAAAATTCACCAGCATTCATTATTATTACTTCATGCATATTGTAATTAAATAAAATTGTCTATTGGATTCATTAATAAACTACATCGATTACCGAAGACGAGTAATATAAAGAACAAGCAATATATATAATATATTATATATATATATATAACGTTATATATATATATATAAATGTATATAACGTAACAAAAACATACTGAGCGCATATAACACACTCTTGCTTTAAAGTTTGTACAGGTTTCTTATTCTGATGTCGCATCAGAATGTTTTTAGATGGTTTACGGTACATGCGTATATAAATCTAGACTAAATTAATTCTAGCGTATAGTCGTTCATCATCTCTATCTTATCACATATACCTAATATTTTTGTTAATAATTTATGCTCGCCCAACATAGATCTGGTAAAAAATGTGGGACATTGCGAGCGAGCTCCTCAGGGAAATCATCTTTACGAATGAGCGTCCTAGAAATTAAAAGATAAAAGAACAAAATAGACATAATACAGCAGCTTTATTTTAGGTTTCGAATCTTTAATTACAGTAAGCTAAGTCAGCTTACTTTGTATCAATTGTATACATGAAAATAATTGATATACACTCAATTTTTCCGAGATTACATTTGAATAAGGTTACAGTTGAAGTTCTAATTTTTGAGTTGGTTTATTAGATCTAGTTGAGATTAATTGATTGTGCTACACGATTATATTACACGTTCACAATTTATAATACGACGAATTAGTTTTTGAAAATATGGAAAATCAATGAAATTCTAGTTTGTTCCCGAGAACCGATGGCACATGGCCACCGTATTCGAATAAAGTCAAATATAATTCAGGGAATCAGCAAAAGAGCCGGAGTGTAGTGCAAGCGGCAGAATCAAGTAAAAAGTGATTCTCCATCGATGAGATCGCATTTTAATAGCTGCGTATTGAAAACGGATTTCGTTTTTATCAGCTCGTTCATAGCTCGTGTATAGCTCGGAAATCCTTTATCTCGATTGCAGTCGCATGCATTTCGTGGCCTCGGCAAACAGCTGAACGTTTTTTACACAAGTACACAAGAGGCAGATGATCTTAAATGGCCCATCCAGAGTCTCATTTTCCGATATTTATCTCGCGATTTGATTGAAAAATCAATGCAAAAGAGCGCGCGCGAGTGAAAGAGGGAAATAAGCTTTCGAAGCTGCTAATTGAAAAAAAGAAAAAAAAAAAGAATACTTTGTAATGCTCGAAGCACTAACCTTTTGTCACTAAAAGTCGATTGTAGAGGATCAAAGGCTGGTTCGTGGTAAGGATAGGATTGGAACTGATTAGCAAAGACCAAGTCCATTCGTGTATCCCTATATGTATCGTAATCGGTGTTTGAGACTGGCCGTCGACGTGCGACGTCTTCGTATAAAGGATTTGTATAGTGTGTCGAGTGAGCGGACGATCGATTGACCGCAAAATTGTCGCGGGGAAAATTCAACTATCTCACTCGTGAATTTTGGGGGACTATAAACCATGGAAGACAATGGCTGCTTCGGTAATAGAATAACGCGGGACCACGGCACGTCCGATAGCGATTCAATTAATGCCGTTATCCAGGGAGATCCTGCATGCGCGGCTTTTGATCGTGGCCCCATTGAGCCACGCTCGTTGGATATTCGATCGGATAGATTGCCGACGCCTCGATAGTCAGATCGATATAGCCTCGATTCTCAGCGACAATAAAGGTAGTTGCCGTTTAGTTGGCAGACCAGTAGAAACAAACGACACTTTGCGATTTAATTATTGGCTCTCACCACCAATGCAGCACTGCGCTACGCTGCTGAGTACGTGGACTACTCCAAGTTACAAGCCAGCTGTTGGGCACCACGGATACCTGTAGAAACACTCTCCTCGTGTAATCGGATTTCACCTTCACAGAAAGTGGACATCGGCTTTCTCTACAGAGTATACACTTACCCAGTGCCGCTGCCACCGTCGCGTCGTCGCGCCTCGCCGCACCGCGCCGTTCAAGCTTCTAGTCTATTTTCATAAACCGCAAAATCCTATGGTCTTGTTGTTCTAAACTAATGATGCCGCTGCATATCATATCAGTAACCAGTCAATGCCTCACACAGTGCTTACAATTTTCTCTACAATTTACAACAAACAACATCACCTTTTTATTTGAGAATATATTTACAATCCGCAAATTTAATCATCCAAATGTACCAAATGGACGTTTTAAAACTTTTTCTAACACACTTTCAAAATATACCACTTCTCACTCATCACACTCGTTTACTCGTTTTAATGGATAAAAAATGCAAGTATTTAAAACTGCAAACTAGTGAAAAGTACGAAATATATTCTTGATTAACAGAGGACACGTTTTTCCAGCAAGTATTCTTTGTACAGACGCCATGGTCACGAGTGAGCATTTTTTAAATTACGAATGCATTTGATCTCGAGTTACAGTTCATTTGGCGAGTTTCCAATTACAATTAAACCGATTACTACCATTCGACGAACACGGTTAACAAAAAGGGCGGCGATATCGCTTTGGATCATCGTACGATCGTGAAATGTGGTTCCGTAAATGTGTATTGGACTTTATTATCTGCGTGTATCGGAGAAGGTACGTGGCGGCAACACATTATCACAATTTTCACAATACATACAATGCATACTATGCACACATGGTTTCAGACTAATTTTGCAGACCAAGGCCGATTATTTGTCTATTGTTAATACTTTTTTAATTTAAACATTTTTTTATCTTTATGCTTTCTCAATTTAGAACTTAGAATGCGACTAATTAATTATCTGTTACTGTTACACATTTCTTTAGTAGCTGGTGTTCATTCAGTGCAATACAGCATATAGCCAAAAAATAAAAATCAAATATAGTCAATAATGGATGACGTATAATAGATAAATAGAAACCCAGAATCGCAACACGTTTTAAATGTGGCAATTGATCATTATATATATATGAAAAACATTTTATAGATTAGACCAGTGATGTCCAACGCGTGAGTTAATGCTTAGATCGTCAATCCTCTTTCTTACCACCTTTAAAATGGGTCGAATCTTATCGGCTGCTGGACGGAGGAAGCCGAGTGGCCCCGAAGGACGCTCCAGTCTCGCGCTATTCGCCAGTGCAGGCGAAACTAGAATAGGAGAATTCTAGGTGAAGCGTTCGGAGAAGGGGAAAAATAGCTGAGGAAAGGAGAACTGGAGAACATCGCGCTGGACATCACTGGATTAGACACATTAGGTACATAAATAATTGTATTTTAAGACTTATTTTTCATTCAAGTTACTTTAGTGATAATTCGTAAAATGCTTAAACTATATTTAAAGAAAAATCTAAGCTATAATAAATGTATTGTCATTTGACATTAAATTTTGTATTGTAATGTGTTGCAATATCACAAAAATTTCTGAAAATTTTGTGAAAAAATTGCTGAAAATAAATTTTTTCACCATAATAAGATCTCTTTTTTCTCATAAAACAACACATATTCAGCCGAAGCATAAAATGTAATAAATTTATTATATTTCTTATATCATAGTAATGTAGCAGCAGAATAAAGATAGAAAAACGAAATTCAACATTATAAAGAACACTATTCGGATTTTGTATTTCATTTTATTAAAATACTTCCGGTGAGTGTTTGTTTTTACTAGAATAGTTGTCCAAGAAAATCGTAACAACTCTTGAAAAAATCCCTTATCAAAAAAAAAAGGGGAGAAAAAAGAGCGTGGTATTTTCTCGCATCGTATTGTCGTGTCGTTTGCTTGCCTCGCCGAGTTAACATCGTGCAAGTCGGAATGTTATAACTTTTTCCTCTTTTTATTTTTTAAATAGCTCGCTGTACTAACTTTTACACCAACATCCACTCTTCTACTATACTCTTTTTGGACGGCTAATTCCAAGTTCGTAAATCTTTTTCTAGGCCGGTGCTTCGTAAGTGCGGTAGTTTTCGCTGGAACCCATAAAGGTAACTTTATTCTTCTCGATAGTCGCCGGAACGAAGGTGATTAAAGTTGACTTTTTCGTTTTTTGACGCTTTAATTCGAGCAAAGATTAGCTGCTACAGCACACAACAGCTACTGGCTTCATTTTGCATTATGTGCTCTAGAATTCAACCGCTGCGGGTTGCACTGACTCCAAGCGATCTGTATAGACAATGCGACGTGTCGCGACATCCTGATAATTAACAGTATAATAACAGTCAAATTTTTGAAAATAGCAAATGTCATTAGTTTAAAAAAAATCTGCCGTTAAAATATTTTATTCCTCATAATAATAAGTTATATTATGGCTTGCATATCTTGCATATCTCGTCGTATTATTTACCCTTAAAAAATATACATAATGTGTGTATAGGTATTATAATCGAATGATTTTATAGCTGTTAAGAAATAAATTTGCGCAGATAAAATTAGATCTACTTACACTGTACAGTAATCTTTTAACTTGTCTGTGAAATATTTCTTGCACCATGTAATCCTGCAGAACATTACGTTCAGTTCTTAATGCCATCGCATTGGTTTAGGCCATTCGAACAAAAAGACTGTCTAAAATATGTGAATTTCTTTATCTCTCGGATAAAGGTTGAAATATACGTCGTGCGGCAGAGTACCGAGGGTAGCAATAATAGTAGTACTCGGAAAAATTTTTAAAATAGAAAACGTGCCTTCTGAAATATGTATGGTACTAAATTTCATGATATTTATTTACTGTAACGCTACATACTATAAGTATATAATATCTATATGAATCGAGAGAAGTTAGAATATTGATCGAGCGCATGTCTTGCGGATTTGCGGAGACGTTATCTAAAAGAGCTTTTCCCTTTCTCTAGAAGTGATGATTCGATAGATTTACTAACCGCTTTCGCCATTGCCGCCGTCAGTTAGTGCGAAAACACATAACGGGGACATCTCACGCGAATCGTGTATCATTCTAAGTGATTCTAAGTATAGCGTTGGGCAGGTAGTAGGCACGGCTTACAACGTGAATGAATATTCATCGGATAAAATCGCGGAAGAGCGTTTCCGGGGTGTTTCATATCTACCTTCGTAAACGGATGTCCATTTGTTGTATATTAACCTGTGCAGGAACTAAAAGTATTATATGTAGGTTTGAGAGAAAAGAACAACGTGTCAAACAATTCGACTAAAAATGCATTTGCTCATAATTAATATAGGCATTGGTGTATAGTATAGCTCTGCACGATGGTTTTATCAATGACATTCTTTGTAATCAACGACATTATTACTATTGGAATTATTCTTCTCTTTGTTAATGCCATCAAAAGCTTTCGGTGCAGTTCGATTGCAGAGTTGAGTCTCGTCTGGCAAAAGATGGTATTAAAACAAGCGTAATCTGTAACTAAAACTACCTGCACCGTAGATAAAGCGACCATTTATCATAGCCATTTTATGACGATGGTTATTTGGACTTCTCACTTTTTAATGAAACGAGATCGCTCTATTCTATTCTTCATCACCCTGCTTCTGCCTCTCCTCCCTCCTCGCTCCCAACTCTCTATAATTTTACGGTATCAGAGAAATATATCTGGAACGAGGAAACTCGTAATTTTAACGCTATCGTTGCTTTAAACAACGGTCATGGTGACCGTACAGAAAATCGGATATATTATATTTATACCTTTATATAAAACTTTAGTATATTTTGGAAAAGAAATCACGAATACTAACTATTGTATCATTCTATATTTTTAGTTTTATAATATTAAACTTGTGGTGATGTGTATATCATAACGTACCAATCCATATCTAAATGCCTGAAATCATCTATAAGGCAGCAAATATATATTTATATATCGGTTTTTAATTATGGCATTAATGTTAACTTAATTTTCAATGAAGATGTCTATTTATAGCTAGGATTGTTTTAGGAAATACATGCCTATGGCGTAAAGAACGGTACGCGGATCACGACGAATTACGACAAAATCTTATTGCAGTAGGTTTACTGTTATGTTGCAATCTATAAAATAAGGTTATTATCGCTACGAACTGAATATTATCGCTACCTGCAACTAAAATCTTAATGTGAAAGTTAAATAATTACCACACCTGAAGTATGCCTTCAGATAATACCTACTGTGTTAGAAATTTCTACAGTGATTTTAGTACGTATAAACGTGTAGTGAATTTACTGCACAACTTATTGAAAATTAAAATTATAATTTAGTTTTCCATAGTAAAATTTTCGTAGTAAAAATTTTGTAAAATTACAAAAATTTTCAACAGTGCATACTCAGTCCTATATAGGTCCCTAAAATTACACCTACCGTCTGCAGAAAAATTTGTGTACAATGTACACGTGAACCCTCGTCATCAAACTGTTTACTTGACATTAATTAAACGTCGCGTCAAACTTGCTTAACACCTGTAACTCGCCCAAGGCATAAAAAACATTACAAAGCATGGAGGAAAAACTTGCCAGCTCTGCGAATGACTGCTTTCTGCATTCCAAAAACACCAATAATTTTTAAAAAAATACGTATTAAAAAGCATAAAATTATTTGCTTGCTCGCATTTTTCAAAGAAATTTTGAGAAGATTGAAATTTTAATATGATATTTATGTTGTAGGTGATAAAATTTTGTTAATAGAATTGAGGCCAAATCTTCCTATTCTAGAAGGACTTTTTGATACAGTGCGATAAATGATTAGGGTGCGCCGTTCATGTTCGTCAGCAGCTCTTGACCCTCTGTCGGAAATTGGAAAGATAACACGGACAGACCCTTATTTCGTAACGAAATTTAATGCGATTCAGTGATATCGATTAACTACGAATAAGTTATGCTACAATAAATGTATGCTACAAATATTTCCGGTCAGAGTTTGTTTCAAAGTTTTCGTGAAAAATCGAAAACTATTTTTATCAAACCTTTGACGCACGAGTATCAAGCTTTTATTGAAATAGACTGTATTGGATGAAATATACATCAATATTTTCCCGTACAAATTAGAAATCCAGATACTTTAGCCACAGCAAATCAAAAAATCTTTGACGCTGCTGCTGATATCCGAACCTCGTCAAGTATAGAATCAATTTGCATTCGCTCATAAGTCAGTATCGCTTAAAATGAATTTGCATACCCATTGATTCCCGTACCCTTCGGTCTAGTGTTCTTATTTGAAAGTAAAATTTTTCTTCAAGTATTAAATTCTTGTAAGCCGCATTTTCCACACTGAAAGGAAACTCTCATTCTATATATAACCTGAACACACTGCTTTGAAATTATTAAGTTTACTTTTATTAGAAAATGCAATATATGTATATATGTATATGTGCGTGTGTGTGTGTGTTTTACTTTAAAGTCTCTGAAAGCGTCTTAATTATTTCTCTTCTACGGAAGCAAAGTGAGCATTCATTTGTTGACTCTTAAGTACAGAAAGTTGTGCAGTGTAGGGCACGAATTCTTGGATGCGTTATATATCTTTCTTGCTTGCTTTTTGTCTAACATTTTATGACCTTTGTTAATTATTATTTTTTAAGTACCAAAATACTAAGTTTAGAGCAAAAAACTCAATCCCTTTTCGCTAAAAAATCTTCAAAGATTACTATGTTCAGTCTTTAGTTCTGCCGTGACGCCAGAAGGCATAGTTTATACGACTAATGGGTTCACGTTCGCAGCGTTTGTAGGTCGTAAAGTTACGTGTCGCAAAGGGCTGAGTTTCCCCAGAATCGCAAGTGTGGTTTCGTGGCGAGCAGATATACACGACAGAGAAGCAGAATCTCGCTATAACGATTTTGCACTTTGAACGAGTTTCAACTCTAAATTCTACCACGGTAATCGATCACTTCGCACAAACCAATAAAAACACAATGACCTACTTTAGCTCTAGTTCGAAGGAACATTTATCGTCAAATTTCAATTTGTATTTTATACCTATATACAATATATATACTATATACAAATTTAATGGGTCAAGTGTTGAATAAACATTTATCATTTATCTTAAATTTGAATTAAATGTTCTTAATAATTTCATTTTAAACTTAAATTTATATATTTTTACAATATATTTAGAATAGTGATGTCCAATGCGAGGTTCTAGAGCTTCTCCTTTCCTCTTGTTTTTTCCTCTTCTCCAAGTGCTTCACCGAGAATTCTTCTCTTCTCGTTTCGCCGCCTGGCGAATAGCGCGAGGCTCGAGCGTCCTTCGGGAGCGCTCGGCTTCGTCCTTCGGGCAGCCGAAGAGACTCGACCACTCTGTACGCCACGCTCCTCGCATGAACTCATCAAAGATGGTAAGACAGGGGAGTGACGAGTTAACAGGTTTTTGTTCATTTACTCATGCGTTGGATATCACTGATTTAGAAACATATTGCTTGAACCATTACCAAACTTCAAATTTTTAAGTTTCCTGCGACTACTTCTAATAGAAACCCTATCTAAATTAATCCGAGTTAATCCGAGCCAATTTGTAAATTAGAATCAATCCAAGGCTGGGTAGGATTGATTCGGATAAAAATGTTAGTTTTGACTTCGGATTGGGTCGAATTGGTATTATGTGTTTTTGAAAGGAAATTTATATTTTTAAGAAATTTTAGAATGTTTTTAATGAAAACTTAATAATTTTTTAAAGTTTTAGATTATCATTGTAGTGATAACACATATGGCAAGACATAACTTAAAATTTTTTCAGTGTCTGGTGACACGCTTTTTAATGTATTTACTTCAAAACTTTAAGTCCGTAATTGAAAAAATGTCAAAGCTGACAAGTATTTTTCTATTTTCAAACGTATTATATTTAGAGATTTCGACTATGAAAACTCAAAACTTTCTACTTTCGAATGACACTATTCAAGTTGATATACGCCCAATCCTATAAACGCGAACAACGACATTGCCAACTCTCAGCAGCACGAAAACCTCTGTTTTCAATTCATTGAAAACACGTTTAGGTCCCGGGGCCTCATAAAAATGCAATTAGGTCTTTGGACCTCATTAAAAATGCATTTAGGTCTCGGGAAGAATCGTCCGACAACTGTGGGGTCCCTATTGTCCGCCCGGCCG
>JAUEJJ010000002.1:2820930-2840621 GCA_032164275.1 Synergus coniferae
CGCCTTACCTGCCAGCCGCCATTGCTCCTCTTACCCACAGTTAGGGTAACTGGAAAAATAAAAGCTCTCACCGGCAACCCTGTGTCTTTCTTCAAAACCAATCAGTTCTTTTCAGAACTACCCCTACTCTGTTCATCAAACATGTGTTTTTTTATTTTGTGTAAACCAATCAGCTCTTTTCAGAGCTAACAATAATAACGTAGCAACATCGGATCGACCCGGACCCCTCGTCCTGCCGACGGGGCTAAGGAAGTAAGGCGACCCCAGCAACTTAAGGCCTCTCGCTAGGACCTTCTGGGCTGGGAAGTACCCCAAACCTACCCCATCACAGCAGTAACCGAGGGGACCTCCGGGTCGGCTTAAGAATCGGCCCTCCGACCCTGGAAGGCATACTCCAATCCTAAGGGGAGTATAACAAAGTTTATAAAAATAATCTTTTTCAACTTATAGTATGTCTACCATCGGTACAAAAATAATGATGACAGTCGATCTATATCATATTACTGTATAAATTTAGTGTTGTTCGATCTAAGTTGTTTTCATGCTAAAATATGTATATTGCTAAGATTTACTGTTACCATATATGTTTAACATGTTTTGACAATATTTTGTATTGGGAATCGCGTATATCTAAAGTTTTGTAAATTAAATACAAGAAGAAACTCTGTAGCTATTATTATATAGAGACGAGGTGGAAAAGCTGAAACTGAATGAAGTGTGCGCGCAAGCATCTTGACAGGGCCAGGGTCTACATTTTCTTTGGTTTCCCTTTGAAGAAGAAAACGTTTCAAGTACTACTATACGAGCAGGGATAAAGTGACACGGTTCGCGAAGCGTGGTCTTGGTTACTTCTGCACTTTCTTCAGTGTAAACGGGACGAAGGTACAATACGATGGTAGGTCGGTAAGGTAAAAGGGGCGAAATGGGGGGGCAACAATTAACACGCTTCACAGCGGGTGACGTTCCTAAGTCGACGTTCCGGTCGTTCGTTCGTTCATCCATTCGTTCGTTCTATATGATGTTATCTAGAGCGGAAATACGCGACGGATCATAGGGACTCCACAGACAACGTGGGTATTTTCCTTTTTAGTTGGCCCTCTTGTAGACATTCGTTTCGATGCAAAAGGCAAAATGCACATAAATTCTTTGATGAGTTTGGTAATGCAAATATCGAAATACATACATGCTTTTGCATACCTTCATACCAAAAAGAATCCCCCTACGCACTTATTCGTCTTTCACTTTTCTACAATATCCAAACATACTGTCAAATATCATATCAGTTAGAATTAACAATTTTTCGATTGTTCTATTCCAAACGTAGTATTTATGTTGAATTTTCGTTAACAAGCAAACCCGTCCATGCAGAAATCAAATGTGCTAAGTTTCGAAGAATTCGATACACTCATCGCGTGTTGACGCATTTGGTTATAGTTAATTTAGCTTTTAATCAGCTTTTAACTAGAATTGTGGAAATTGTCGAAGCACACGTACCACGTGTACAGAGTTTTGGTTTGAAAAAAATAAATATCTGATGTTGCTGTAAAGAATAGTGATGTGTCCAACGCGTGAGTAAATGAGTAGCTGATCAATGAATCTATCGATTCAATATTTGAAAAAAATAAGACCCTTACGAAACGCTAATGCAAATGTGAGCCTGACAAGTTTTAGTTGTAATAAGTATTAAATTGAATGTTCATACCTAAGAAAGTGTTGTTCTGGCCTTATGGATTTTCGACTTGCTGACTAAATGTATGGGATCTTGTCCTTTTGCGGGTTCAATTAAAATTCTAGGAAACCACTGAGGAGTGAGCCCTGCGGCTGCAGTGTTTCAATGTCTCGAGCCATGATTGTGTTGGTGACATATGAATTGCGTTTTAGGTTGCGTGCCGACGCAGCATGTTACTTGACTTGTAAAAATCGAAGGTATCTAGGAAATAGGCAGTTTCCTCAAAGTGTATCAAGTGCAGATGGCTCGAGGCGTAAGGGTCTTTGATACAATAAATAATTGAGAATAGGTAGAGGTGGTAAAGTTTACAATAATTATAGTGAAGTAATTACATAGTTTTGATGAAGGTAATTAAAAGATAATTATAATAGTGCGTTAGTGTATACCTACTATGTATTACATATAAATAGGTACTTTACATATATTTTTATTGTACTATTCAATGAAAAGAAAATAAAAGAAAGAAAAGTAGATTTATACACTCCAATAAGTTGCTTCATACCGTAAAAGTAGAAAACTCGATTGGATGTATGCAAAAAAACAGATCCGTTCGAGGACACCACGGAAAGCGTCGCTGCTTTTGGAAAGAGTAGTCACATCTATTCGAAGGCATTCACTATAGATTAGGCTAGAATTGTTATTGAAATGAGCAGACAGGCTTACTCTCATTCTTTCTATTTCTTCCCCCGTCCCCTCTCCTCGCCCTTATTTTACTCTCTTTTTCTCCTTTCTTTCTTTAAACTCTATTTCAGTTTAGGAGAAAATAATCGTTCTTTTTTGAAAAAGGAATTAATTCCATCGGCAAAAACGTAATTTGAGAAACTGGCGACATTTATTTTTTTATATTTATTGCAGTCGCTTGAAATGAGAGTTGCGGTATTACGTGCGCAAGATAATAGAGTGCCACTCATGAACTTGCGCGAATTTCGTGCCTTTGATCAAGCTCGGTTTTATATAGCAACCGACTTACCAAAGCCCAGTCTCAAGCACGGCATATCCTTTCCAGATGTTCTTTGTAAATTGCTTGCAGTTCCTTCATGCCGGAAGATTACGGTAACGCACACACTCTAGACAAGTTAAGGAAGCTCATCGCTGCGGTGTTCTTAAGCTTTTTGGAAAGTGGGACGGCTACTAGCTGCTTCTGCTACTGCTGTTACTGCTGCTGTTGCCTTGTGAGGACGTGATAAAAGCTGCTCCAAACTCTCCGTTTAATTTACGTGGCCCGCATGCTAAATATTAAATTACATCACTGTATATAATTGCCTACAAGTTTCCTTAACTGACAATCAAAGTTATTTTGCGATTAAAATATTTATGTCGAAAATATTTACACTATCAGCCCGTAGTTTTGAGAACCAGAGAAATGTGAAAAATTAAAATCAAATTAAAAAATCTCATCCAAATTCTGTTTACTCTCTTGAAGAATAATTTTATTTCTTCCCGAGAAGCAATATGCACGTCGATCAATCAAGAAAAATTTCGCACGCACCACAATTGTTAGCCAAGTCCTACAAGATGGTTACACAGACTTTTCACTCTGTCTATAACAGTAAAAGAAGGCATGAGTAGTGAATAATTTAATTCTTAAATGCCACACGTCAAAAAAATATCAATTAGAAAACTGTAAATAATTTCTCGAAATGCTTGATTAAAAAAACTTAAGGGTCTATATTACCCTGTTTGGCATTTAAGGGTTAAATTAGAATTCTCATTACTCCTTTTTATTCAATTTTGAGCCCACAAAACCCTTTTTAACGTTGGCATCAACGTTCATCTCCCGAGGAAAATCGTAAAATCAACGGAAAACTCTGACCTGCTTTAGTACTTAATGGAAAGAGAAAGATATCGTAAATTCATACCTGGAGAATCGGTACTCTGAAAACGTTTAAGCTTACTTAAGCGACTTTGAGCACCCTTATCCCATCTGTAGAATAAGGGCTCTAATGAAATTCCACGCGTGACACCCGTTATTAATATAAGCCTTACTCTCCCTCGAGGATCGTAACCTTTATCTTGTTCTTAGTCTTCTTATCTGTCAAGAGTATCAAGTGATTATCGAATCAGTGAATCTAAAAATAATTTTTTTAAATCTGAAACTGAATCAAATCATTAGTGCAGATTTGTGAACTCAAAACAAATAATTAATATGTTGATTAAATTTAAGGAAACCTTTTTTTCAGTTTTATATTGAATATCAGGTAAATCAGTATTTTGTATAAGTAAAACTTAATATTAACCACTCGAATGATTTATTTAGTTAAAAAAATATTTACAAAGCACGATTAATGCTGGCCCATGTTTATGGGCCAGCATTTTGCCAATATTTGCTCCTCACTCGCTCACATTAGCCCAGTAAGGCGGAATGTCTGACGGGACGCTGACTTTTCTACTTAAAACCTGGTATGTCAGACTAGTGCTGAAATGCGCCAGCGACTCTACATTTTAAGGATTGGTAAGTTTAGAACTTTTGCGAGAAAGCTCTAACTCTACTGTAAAAATGAACTTGACACGAATAAATGACGTTCAACTTGATTGTACATATTCCATAAAACTATTGAATAACCATATAGTTATAATAGTAAAGGTAAAAAGTATAAGATATATAAAATATTTCATGTTTCGCATACAACATTCAAGTGTCAGTTTTTTCCCCGTAGACGCTACTATAACAGTGAAAAGTAGGGAACTGAAAAGTAGATTGCATGGCTCGCCAAGGGAGATGCCGATGCCGACGCGTACTCTTTGAAGCTCTTTCATCTTTGTTTAACATCTCTCAGATTCTTCTAGAATATATAATGTCTATAAACAAATGTTTTTAGTACGAAAATTCCAAGTACTGTTGAAGATGCAATCAACCAAATGCGTTTTATATCCTACGTTCGTTCTTTGCCTTGTTCGCTCTTTGTATCCTTTAATATTCAATTTTTCGAACACTTTTAATCCTGCTTTCTCTACTCTTTGAAAGCTCTTTCTTATATTGTAGCTATAATTAAAAAGCTATTTCTTCTTGGCTTATACACAAGAAATTATGGGCAATCGTTTCAATGACTGCAACCGTGAAGACGATTTGCTACATACTATATTGGCGCTACATAAACCGCGTTTGTACTGGTGCTATACACGGAGAAAAATGGATACTCAAATCTAGATACTCAAATGCAAGATACTTTTTTACAATATCTAGATGTTATCACCTAGTGTCAGTCACAAATAGAAGATGTTGTCGTTTAGTATCACTAGATATGCAAATTTGTATAATCAACCACAATATCTAGATACTCATTTAATTGCGCGCATGTGCATATGTATAATTCAAGGCGAGACTATCACCGATGCACCGACTTGTGGACTTGTGAAATAAATATGTGTTCGTGAAATTTGTAACTTTGTTAAGTGTATATAATTTATTATTTAATATGTAATTGCATAAGGTGCCGTCCTATAACAGCAGAAAGCACAAAGTAGGAAATAGAAAATCACAAGAGTGAAAGAACTCTGTCTCTTTCGCTCTTACGATTTTCTGCTTTCTGTTTTGTACTTTCTGCAGCCATGGAACAACAACTTAGAAAGTACACCCGAAATTCACTAACCAAAATTGAATAAAAAAAGTAAAAACAAACGTAATCTAACTTATGAATGATTCGCAGTAGATACTCTGCAGACTTAATATCTTGGATACTCATTTTGAGTATCTCCCTTTGATAATCTACAGATACTAAATTTGAGTATCTAGATGGCTGTAACGCTTTCGTCGTCTAGCCGTTATGTAGATCAGCTACGTCTATGCAACATAGCAAATCTAGATAAATTGAAGGTTAAAAACAGTATCTGAAGTTTTTCTGTATTTTTTAAAACGTTAAAACACTTTACACAAATGAAGCTATAAACACAGTATGTGACTGTTTTCCAAATGATTAGCACATAAAAGTATATATATATATTTACTTTTATATTAAATTTATAAAATTCATGTAAAGATATAATAGCATTATTATTGCGAGTAATTTTTACTAGCAAATCTAAAAGACCTTAGCGGCAAAGCGCAATGTACTTGCTCTGGCCATACACCGCCGCCGCCGGGCCACCGGGCCACGGCTATATGGCCCCATGCCTCGTAACAGTAACCACTTCCACCTATTTACATTTCCATAGTGAGGATCGTTACTATCGCATCGTCTCGCATCGTCTCGCAACGTCGGATGGTACATAGTCGTACTACATATATGTATATCTTTCTTACTTACACATGCAGAGAGCGCACAGCATTATCGTCAGTAAAGGGGTTGAAATGGGGTAAAGGCAAATGCAACCCGCTGCCTGCATAGAGTGGATTCGTCAGAGTAGTCTCGTCGATTTGTCAAGCGAATGCAAACATTTGCAATTCTTATCACTCGTCATACAAGATATCCAAATGTGGTATAAATCGAATTCTGCATTTTTCGTTGCTTAGCAATTTAATTTGTTGTGGAAAGTAGATTGTCGACAATGCAATAAAAAATATATATATATATATGTATGTATGTAACACAGCATTTTTACGACGATGCCAATATAGTTTTTGCCATTTACGATGTATCACTTGCAGAGTTCTAAGAAAACGGTCAACACGTGCTAGCAACAAAAATATTACTCGTCAATTTATATCGAGCGTGATAACATTTCCGTGTAAGTAAAATTATACTCTGTTGTCTCATCATTAGAGAAATATTCATTGATTATAAACTATATCAACAATTGGAGTAAAATCTCTAACGCGAAAGAATGCAAAGCGATGGTATACGGCCGTAGCGTGGTTGTGTGACGAGATACACGACGAGTAGCGTAATAACGCTACTCAATAAACTCAATTTTCCGAAGTAAATGTCCTGAGAAACGTCTTCTCGTGCGATTAGAATTAGAATATCTGTGAAGGGGAATAATTTAGTCTCGACTGCCATTTTGCGGACCCAGCCAGGAATCTCATATCCGTCTGAGACGTTTGATAGTGGGCGACGAACGTTCACTGCTGTGCGAAATATTATAGCGCCGTGCCATTTCCGTGCTCTGATTGGAAATTGTCACGCCGCAGAACTATCTCTGCTCCATTGCCCGCTCGGATATTAGCCGGAAGTACGGCCGCACCGCTCGAAAGTTTTTGATTGCGTTTCGCGCGCACCCTCATCCGCTCCAACGCGTTAACTCAAAAGCTGCCGTTGCTAGTTCATGTCATTCGGTCGAGTCGGCTTTTCGATAAAGCAACTCGATTTAATTAAGCGTTCGTTGTTCCCTCTGTATCATAAGTCTACAACCTCATGTACTGCTGCAATTAAGTCGTCTAATATATACGAATATGCATATTATTCTACATTATTATAAGCAAATATATAGAAGAACAAATTCTCAAATTGTCAAATATTGAATGTTTGAAATATTGGGAATGGAGAAGGCTGAAGACACTTATATGAAAAATTGCTTAATAAAATTTATATGTGAACTAATTATCGTATATTCAGATTTAGAAAACCATAGTAATACTGCAGAGAGCAAAACACAGAGTAAATGAGCAGTGAACGCATTGTCAATTGGTTTAGCTGATCATATACATACGCTTTTGCTGCATATAACACATACAGCACTCTAGGGGGTTATGGAACGATTAAGGGTTTATAATCACGATCAATATATCCCGGCTTATAGATCCCTGTATGGCCACATCGCTACTGTGCGTAGATTAGGAAAGTTAGATTCACAATCATGAGTGGTCAGTGGTCACACAGACCTGTACTTCACTTTACTTCGCTTCGCTAAACTTTACATATCCAGCTATAGTCCAGCCGAGTATAGAACAATTATTATATTTACCATTGTACCTCCATATGTAAATTGTAACTACAAAGTCTAATTTACCAAACAATTTTAACCCAATTCTGTGTATTCGAGTTTAATTAATGTACTAGCATGTTTTCTCTAAATTTCATATTTCTGCATGCAATTTTGCTGTAGGCCTGATTTCGAAGGAGGGATATATCTATTATACAACCATATGATATACGCCCAATCGTATAAACGAGAACATCGACATTGCCAACTCTCAGCAGCATTGAAAACACGTTTCGGTCCCTGGGCCTCATTAAAATGCAATTAGGTCTTTGGACCTCATTGAAAATGCATTTGGGTCTCGGGAAAATCTTCCGACTACTGTGGGGTCCCCATTGTCCGCCCGGCCGGATAATCCCCGCAGGTAGATCCGCAACGCTCGGAGGAAAATTCCCGCGACCTAATGAGCGTCACCCTGGCTATGCTGTGGAAGGTGTGCCTTTGTGTTTTCCCTAATGTATTTTGATTTACTGCTTGCCTGTAATAGCTTTTAGGTAGTAAATATTAAGGACTTAAGATAGGGCGATTATGGAATTAAGAAATAGCGTTAAGAAGTAGAATGTAGTACTGTGAAAGAGGGGAGCATGAGACGGGAACATCCGTCTGGCACGGATGGCAGAGAGGCACTAACGCCGATTGGCTCCCGGAGATTTCCGGGGATAGAATGCGGCCAATAGGCGCCTTGCGCCTATTTCTCCGGCCAACTGCTTAAAAGCAGACGCTTCTTGACACCAAGACACTCCGCTTCGGGACTCGGTCCCGACCACATCGGACCTTCGACCACCTGAAGGAGCCGCCCGGAACTCTAACCATCCAGAGTCAGGAGACTCTAGCCTCAACACAGCCAGCAAGGTGTCTGCCCTTGCCTGGCTTCGACGCCCGCTCTCCAAGCCGAGAGAAGCCAACGACTCGAGTCTGGGGACTCGACACTCGCCACGACACACGCCGCCTTTCCTGCCAGCCGCCATTGCTCCTCTACTCTCATTTAGGGTAGAAGAAAAATAAAAGCTTTCACCGCCCACCCTGTGTCTTCATTTTAAAAACAAACCAATCAGTTCTTTTAAGAACTACCCTACTCTGTTCATTAAACATGTTTAAAAATCAGCTCTTTTCAGAGCTAAAAACATAATAACGTAGCAACATCGGATCGACCCGGATCCTTCGGCTTGCCGACGGGGCTAAGGAAGTAAGGCGACCCCAGCAACTTAAGGCCTCTCGCTAGGACCTTCTGGGCTGGAACAAACCCCAAATCTACCCCCTCACAGCAGTCACCGAGGGGACCTCCGGGTCGGTTTGAGAATCGACCCTCCAGCCCTGGACGGCATACTCCAATAATAAAGGGGAGTATAACACATATTATGAAAATTTTAAATCATGTAAATCTTTTGTAACTTATACATAAAGAAAATGATCTAAATTGTCTAATTAATTATTACGTGAATGACCAGTATGACAAAATTAGGTGTCTATGCCGCGATTTATTGTGAAACGTCATACTCGTATATGCCAGAAACCCTGTCGAGACTCGGCTAATAAGTCTTCCCCTGAGGCGTGCGCGCGTATTTCTCAATTAGAATTGCATAATGTCAGATGGAGTAGAGTTCTCTTACTCGCGTAATAGAGGTACTAGGAGAGTGTCGGAAACGTCGATATTTCCATATCATGCAATACGATTGTTCAACATGTGCTTGCCTAACTTGAGGAAAAATCAACTAATACTCATATACTGTTATTGTCATCGAATGTCCAAAATTGCTTGCTTTTAGAGTGAATTAAATATATTGTATATGTGTACTTATTCAGAAGCTTGTAGCCGTTTACTAATACTCGTTACTCGCTTCAATGCAATTACGCTACGTCATGTCGTTCTTCGATATTTTACAACTGTGCTATTGACAGTTTCACAGATTAAAAGTTGAATGAAAAAGTTTAGATTGCTTCTGGTACTGTAGTGAAAAATTCTACATTCAAGCTCAAAGAATGAAACACACGCAATTAAAGAAATCGAATTACAAACATATACTATATATGGGTTTAATTCCCCTCATTTTCATGAAATTCTTAGATGCGCAAATCTTTTGCTTTGTTAGATCGATTGTTATATTCACGCTTTGTCGCCGCACTGCCAGTTAGCACGCAAATTTGCAAGTCTTGGGGCGACTTTTCGTGTTTGCATGTATGCAGACGACGAGCGTTACTTATCGTTAAGCTGTAGTTCGGTAGGTATCCTACATTCGTAGAGAGGTTTGCGAGAAACAGGTAGATGATAGGGGAGGCATTAACGCGATTATCATTATCGCGCATCGGTAATAACCAAGGTTTACACCTCACGAGCTGTACTCACGCGATCGGACATTCATTTCCTTTCCTATCGTTTCTTTTGCATGCCAATTCACACCTATACAAGCGTGCTGGACATTATTCTTTTCCCCTTTTCTTCTTCTGCGAACATATACATATATGCTACACAACCACTATAATCATCCTACAAGAATTTTCATTATTCAAAAAATGCAGTTTAACATAGTCTTATGATCTCATACTGTTACAAACATAAGTGAGTTCTGAAGTTATGGAACCGTGTCAATTTATCACTCGTGTGATATCTGCCCTCGCTTCGCTCGGGCATCTAGCTTCACACACGTGAAATTGTCGCCTTTCGCCCCTTGTCACGTAAATTACTATTTCATAACATCTATTGAAAATTCGACTTTTACTTTAAACCTTAGAGCTGAAACTCTTACTTTTGTCCCGCTGTGAAGGCATCGGAAGTCGAATTTTCAATTTAGATGTTATGAAAAGTATATAACTGTGCAATCTGTTTGATTTGAAATGCATTCCGGCTTAAATATTTCCACTTGAAGGTGAACAAAAGGCAAATGAATTTTCTATTGATTCGTACAACTAGGATATAAAAGACTTAAAAAAAATCGTATTCCATAAATATATTTGGTGGAATTCTAGGTAATGCCCAGTGTCATCTTGTGTAAAACTTGAACTCTATCGTCCGGAGTCTACAGTAAAACCCGTTAGGATCGACAAATACTCGAGTGGCTGGTAGACGATGAACACCAGGCTCGTAATTCACATCCACTCGGTGAATCTCCCCAGAGTACCAAGTCCGGACTGAAAGCTAACCTTACCCTACAAATACGGCGCGGCGCGGCCCACCGTGGCCCACCGCGAACGAACACGAGTTTATCTTCTCAAGTTTCATAAAAACAGTGCCGTAACGCCTGCCGTGTTCTAAATAATCGATGATCGATGGTCTGTTACAGCAAGATAGAAGAAGAAGCGCCACGTTCCTTGCGCGGCTTCTCTGGGGAATCATTTCAATAGCTTCGAGTGCACCAGTACCGCCTGCTTTACCGCCAGTGCCGTCAGTACTTAATAACGTCAATAGGTACTTGACTGGACTCTCGGAAAAAAAGTCAATTGAAAGACAAGTTTATTGTAAAGTTTGAAAATTGATACGATACCCCATCTATAATTGGTTGGTTAACAATCTATCGTCACTGAAAAAACAGAGGAGAAAATTTGTTGCAGATAATTAAAGTTTGTTTTTTTTGCATTGAAACGGCATATGTATTAAGAAAAGTAGATGCCAAGCCGTCTAAATGTTACGAGTTAGTATATTTATGAATAAAAAATGAGCTAATATAATGAAGCTAATAATAAGCTCATATATATGGTATATAATATATATGAAAACTTTTTGACGTTAAGCATCAGTCGTCTAAGGAGTTTGCTAACGTCATTAACAACCTAAGAATTTTGAGAATTCTATAATACAACGGATAGAAGCCAGCATACCATACAGAGCGTACTGCAGGCGCAGGAATAAATTGGCGGTTCCACGGGGCCTCGGGGAACTAACTGACGAAAATATAGCGGCGGGCCGCAAACTACGAATTGTTAGTTACTGCTCTCAACGTAAAACATACGGAACCCAAGGGGCAAATTCACCGAATCCCTATTCTACGGTCATGTGTGACTAACCATCGCGTAAAAAATCCATTCGCAAATCGTTTCTCTAAATGTACTTTTGTGAATGGCTTATTACTCTACCATGATTCATTGTCAATATTTTTTTAATTACGCAAATTATCACATTTAAATGTTCTACATTTTTTCTTTAAATAAACGTGGGCACAAGGCAGTTAGTCTGTAACAGTTTTTAAAAAAAAGAATCAAAATATTCATTATCTCTGAGTTAATTTTTTAACATTCAATTTTTCTTCTTCATTCATCATGTCAAAGTTATTGACTTGAGAACATATTGCATCCTAAATTATATTTGCTCATTTTCCTGCAGAATAATCTACAAAATTTTCATATAAGAGAGTAAAAATTGTTGAAGCACAGTTTTTTTCACAAGCTTTTTTTTTTACCCTGTTTCGTACGTCACGTCCATACACATTTACAAAGAGTTGACCCTTTTAGAGTTTCGTGACGCAAAAGTGGTGGAGTACGTTATAGATATACATATAAAATATATATATATATATATATATATATAGATATACAATGTTGGAACAATATTGACGTAAAAGCTATTACTTTTTGATCGTAATATATTGCTAAGTCAGAATGGTAGGGTATAGGTTTGAAAACTGAGATTTAAAAAACTTTAGACCATCATAATTGCAATATTCCCTCGTCGAATATTGCGTAAAATCTACGTGAAACAACATTCACCCTCTAGTTTATTGAGTTACCTCAGTAAAATTTACGCGCATGGGCATGGATTTCTGTATTTCGCAATATTTTCGATTCAACTCTATTCAATTTCATTAACTTGTGTTATTGAATTGGATATGACAATTGGATGAAACTCTCTCTCTCTCTCTCTGTTTGATATTCTGATATGTGATGTATGAAATTGTTTGCAGCTAGGACGAATAAAAACTTTTTTTGCGATAACCGGTGGCAGGGTCTCCGTGATGAATCGAAAGAGTCCCTAATTCAAGGTATAGTGTTATTTCGGTGAGACGCGACGGCGAACATCGACCGCTTTGCCTCGCCTCGTCGTTCCCATTTGCTTTCGATTTACATCCAAACGCAGCAGACAGTGCCACTGGCACGAACGTTGCAATTTGACGCCGAAGAAAACGATATAAACTCTGCAAACTCTATAAAGACACTGTGGCAGTCTTTGTTGCCAACACCCGCTCGCATGCTACTTGTCTGTCAAACAGATGCACATTGTATGTATATGTATGCATTGCACCCAGATTGAAACGTAGATTAAACATGCTCTCACTGCTTTTGACTATTGCGCGCTATTCTTATTTAGCCGAGTCTAACTTCGCCCTGTTAACTGTGTTGCTTTTGAAGAACAAAATTCATTAAGTTTTATTTGGGAAAAATAAGTTTGGCCTTTATATTAGTGTGTCAACCATGACATAATCGGGTCAGAGAAGCTGGTGTGTTATATTTAATAATCATATCGTCTCATAATTATTTCAAGTGTTCCAGTCATGATATTTATCGTCTCCGACTGTGATACTCGACTTTATATTAAATTTCCAAATAAACTCACTTTTACATTAAATAAACTATTAATTCATTCTTCTTAAATTTAATGTCTTTCTCCTTATCCGATCCTCTCCGCGGTTGCATTATAGCATTACTTTGTCTGTGCTAGCTTGGCAGAATCAATAAAATAAATCTAAATTCAACAATTAACATCATTTCTCTTTTGCTCATTTTTAGCAAAATGAGCTGGCACTCAGTGGCATAAGCTTCTCACTCATTCAAATTAAATAAAATAAAGTCATCAAATAACTATAATTCAAAATAAGGATTACAGTGTATGTCTGTCAATTGAAACTGATGTATAATATTATAAAAGTATTTACATAATATTGAAGTGATACAAATAAATTGTTTGTGGTTGTATATAGATGTCTTTTAAGAGATTTGCGTCGACGTCACTCAAGTCTTGACTTGTTCGAAAGCTTAAAATCATTAGCCTTCATTCATCAAGAAGGAGGTCATTCTTGGGTTGCGCCGTTTCCAGAAAGTACGTGAGTTCATCACGCTGTAATCTGCTATCTCAGGGTCTCGAGATATAATTGAAACGATAATTGTAATAATTTTGCTAGGGTTTTACAGGAAGAATATAATCCTGCAGTGGTTAACATGAAACTTAAATTATTATAGCGTGTATAGATATTTCGTCATGCATTTATGTTTAAACTCATGCATGCATTCTAAAAACTGGAATTTGTTCCTGATGTCAGAATAAACACACACGTTTCAAACGCGAGTCGGTGATCATACGCTCTATTTAGGTTTGCCAAGCATATATGTACATACACTGTAGATGTATGGTTGAAAGGAAGATATTACTTTTTGAAGCATGTATGAATTATTATTAAGAAGTTTCTTTCTGTAAAGCTAGTTTACTGATAGTGAAAACAAGACTTCCGCTAACCGTTCGCGATCAAGTTAGAAGGCACGAAATAAAGATCGTCCCTGAGTAAGCTAACGTGAAACAAGGTCCACAGTCATAAAGTATTATGTAGGATAAGGAAGTCTTGGCGCGAGTCCCGCGATCGATGACGATGCGGTGTCTGGAAAGTTTATCTAACCGAGAGCTTAGCGTGGCTGCTATGCATTGAACTTCCGTTTTGTAAATAAACTTGGTCACTATTTTCCGTTACCACATGTTCAGTTCAATCTAACATGTTTATTGTTCACTAGACCTATTTAATGGACCATTCGCAAAATTTGTCTTGTTTTAAAGAATACTCTCTTAAACTTGAATATGTGATTAATTGTAGGTGTCCCACGTGAAGACGCTAATAACTTTGGTCAAATTATGCAAACCATGTCGAACTTTTCTAAAATTAGGTAACAGAGTCCTATTTCCGATAATAGTAATGATAACTTGATCAATATACGAAAACTGGCCAGAAACTGTGGCCTAGTACATTAGTTGCTTGCGACTAGAACTCATCGGGAACTGAAAGACCAAAACCTGACCCGCCATTTTCACGTTCCAGTCCAGCAGTTTGTAATCGATGTCCTGACCCGAAAATTTTGGTCTGAGTTTACAGGCTGTGCGAAAACCACTCAAGTAGGTACTGTGGGATTGGTAGCTACATAGTAGAGTTTTGTGGTATAGTTACAACGCAGCTGCACAAAAGTGTTGTATCTTATTTATGGCACAGCCTTCTTCTTTAAGCCCATGAGTTTGAAAATCAAAAGTAATAACATATTGAATCCTAAAGCTTTGAACATACGACCATGACCTGGTTTAGTCCCACGGTAGTATTTTGTGATATTCGTGTAGAGTAGTGTTCTGCGCTACTTGTGCAGGTTCTGTGTACGCATTGGCTCCATGGAACCCTGTTGCGTTCTAGTCGGGTACCGCAGAGTACTGCTATCGTAATTTCCACAGTTTCGCATAGGTTGAAGGTTTTCGTATCGACAAAAGTTGGACGATTGTCGAGCAATTATTAAAGCAAAATTCCAATTTTCTTGCACGTAGTATACCCGCAAAACAGTTTTTATCATTGCAAATCCTTAATCCTCTTCAATTTCAAGATATTTTGGAACGATACCCAATACTGCATTGAGATTTGTTTTTATTTCCCACAAAAAAAAGTATTAATTATTTTCTCGTCATCAGCATATAAACGTAGGGAAAATGATTGTGTTTCACGAATTGAATCGATAATGGTTAATTTTAGAACAGCATCGTTTCTTGATAATCAGATCCGAGGTACGCATTCTCGTTTAACATTTTATTTCTAATGGAAACTGTCGTGCACGCGCGATATCCCAGTTATACCGACAACTAGTGGTTCGCGAACAAAACAAAGCGGGGTTGAAATCTCCGTTAAAAAGCATAATTGTTTCGTGTAGTAGATCCCCCTGTGGCGATAAATCTCGGGAAAATACTGGTTGAAGTGACCTCTCGTGTAATGTATATAACGCTTGCTACCACCCTGTAGGGTCACGTACACACCCGATATTGCTTTGTGCCACTATACCCCTCGCGTCCTCCTGCTTCCATTTCTGCCACTAGTTTTATCTCTCATTGTTTCCTACATCGAAACACCATGTATATCAGTCCTGTCGAAGTAATAAGGTTTTCGTAGCGTGCTTGTGGTAATAATCTTTATTTCTATCCAACCATGTTTTTTTTAAATTTTATTTTCTTCAAATAAAATTATAGTGTAATAACAACTCGGATGAAGATGAAATGAGACGTGTAGGAATTGTTGATTGAACATACATAAAAGTCATAAATAATGTCGTACCTGCGCTTAAAAAAAAACATTGACAATTATGTTACAATTGTACACTTAACCTGTTTCTCTGTGAAAAGTTAAGTAAACATAGAATATTAAATATAAAATAAATTGTACTCTATTGTATCCAGGTTGAACAAAGAACAAAATACATTGTAAGATATTTGTGTACTTACGTGTATAAGAATTTATTAATGGAAAAAGAAACTCATATCGAGTTAAAAATGTTGTGTTAAATCTCTCGAGAGACCCGTTCATCGTGACTGTGTTATTTTACTATGTTTCTTCTTCGCATCAATTCCCCTTGGTGTGGTTTTCTCTTTTCATTGTGCACCGAGGATTTTCGCATCAACTATATATTTGTTGCAATGCAATGCCGGGCAATATATTAACGTACAAAAGCAGGTCGTTAAATCGATATCATAATAAAATTACGTATGGATAATGTTGGGTTATATATTATCAAACACACTTTAACAAACAAATGTAACACTAAAAATGAGTGTTAATAAGAATTACAATTAACTAAATCTTATATGTATACATAATAATTGATGCTATAGATGCAAAAGGGTTTCGATCACTGTAAAGGAATAAATAGAAATTCAACTAAAAGTCACGTCGTAGTAAAAATAATAAATGAGTCAATTGATTTGTATTTTTTCCTAAAATGTGCAACATAAATCAATTGTAATTTTTATCCACACATAGAATTTTCAACATTTCGCATAAGGCAGATCTTCTAGAGCACAGACAATTTGGGCGTTGAATATGTAAATTTCAGCTATTTTCTTACAGAAAAGGTTCATTTTAGATGACGATCGTTACTAGAGCACACTAGGGCTCGATTCACATTTTTATTAGTCGTAAACGAATCCGAGAGGGTCATGAAATTCTTTCGCGTCAGTTCGGTAAACGGATTTCTTGAAGGAATATCCGCTTGGAGCTTTTCTTCCTCACTTTTTTCTTCATTTTTATAAAACAGCTCACAGGGACGCACGTGGTTATAACTTAAATAATTGAAACGTAAACCAAATAATTACAGAAAACTGGAGTAGAGTGATTAATCTTTCACTCAAAAAAATATATATATATACATATATAATATATAAATGTTTAATGATGATTTCTCATCCGCGTGAATTTCCATTAAAATTAGCTTAAAAAAGTATTTCAAAAACATTATCGAATGTGTCACTGACATTATTATTGACTTCACTAAAATTTTCAGGTTCCAATTGTGCAGTGTAGATATACATATACATACCTAAAATGAGAACTGGTATTTCCGTGCAATTTGTTTTGATTTAATTAAAAACTGAATTTCTTTGAAAATAGCGGCGTTCCAGTAAATAGACCAGTGATGCCATGCCATCTAGATTCATTCGAATTGTGTTTTGCTTTATGAAATGAAATCATTTCTGTTGTCTTGTTTCCTTTAACATCAATCAATGAGATTGACCATTTTTTTTTTCATTCTAAACAGCTCGCACATACAACGGGAGAAATCGATACGCGTTACTCCATAATTCTCTCTGCGCGAAGGTAAGGCAAATAAGGTGCGGTGGCGATATCGATGGTCGACGATTAATCGTCTATGCAGGACTGTCTAATTAAATTAAACTTCTCTCAAGAATTTCACTTAGCGCAAAAGACAAGGGTCCGATGTGTTATCAGTAACGGTGAAAATGGGACACGTAGACGTCTCGAACTAGTTGAGCTGAGCCGCCTTGCCGCGCCGAGCGATCCCGTAAAATCTCCCTATGTCTCCGTAATAGGAATATTTATGAACTTATAATAAAATACTATCCGAGCTGCCATCCCTAGCAGTCTAGGGCTTTGCGCGCTTTTCGTGGTAATAAAGATATAACCGAAAACCATTATATACCTATTACCCGCATATGATGAAATCCTATACTATAACTATCTAATTGATGCTCATCAAGATTCTGTTTTACACTTTTTTGGCAAAAATTGTTCTCAAAGGTGTCACGTACAAAATGTACCCTTCATCTTGGGATATCGCCAGCAATATAATCATTTTTTGTCTCTGCAAATTGATTGAGGAAGAAAATGTTATTAATTTTGTTCTTTGAAGATTTGCGAAAATTGATTAATCAAACTGTGACTTTGATGCATTACCAATGTTTTAATTTATAGCACATGTATATATCTCTGCACGTCTTCACAGTTTCATTTTGAGGGAAAATAAACTTAACGCTTAATATATGTGACTGCAAACTAAATGTAGCTGCGCTTGAATTCTCTGCATACAAAATCCCTGAAAAGAAACGTAGGCTGAAGTGAATTCTTGCAACTTTGCGAGAAACTTTTTTTGTTGTTGTTTCATTTTTAAGTGTCACCGCATACCTAACATATTCTTTGACGAATTTTGAATGATTAAGACGGGTTAAATCTTCCTTGACATTATACCTACAGAGATTGCTTTTTTATTATTATGATGTAAAAAAGAAAAACAAAGCTTAAGTCTTTTCTTTATTTTATGAAAAATAAATGTTGTCTCTCTCTCTCTCTCTCACTTGAAAGGACAACAACGGCAACGGTAATGGCAACGAGTCCATACCAACAAGTTTATCCAAAGTGAATGTATAATTTCCGGCTCGTGGTTAAATGGAAAGCATTTATAATTACTGTGGTTCACTCTCCGAAAGAATGAGGTTAAAATAAAATCTCGGCTTGAGCAATGTACGTGTGCATTATAACCAAGTATAATGCAATTATAGAGAATGCATGGAAAAAGTCATGTCGGCATTTACTCTACTGTAGTAGTGCAATGAGCACGTGCAACTGTACGTGTAACTGTGGGTATACATATACTGTGCTTTTATTATTTATATTATTTTTGTTTTTATATATAATGTGTTGCCAACAGTAAGGGCACAGCAAGTATAAAGAAAGAAGGCAACAGAAATATATAGGAATTCAGAGACGGTATTTGTGTGAGGAAAGCAGAATAGAAAAAAAGAGAAGAGAAAGAAGAAACATGGAGAAAGGAGTAAAGAATGCCCGTGTTTTCCGAGGCGTTATTGTATCCAACTATGATTTATGAGGATTCGCTTTTCCATTTGAGTCGGCGTACGAATTGCGATTTTGTGCTTACCTCAACTTATAAAATTGTCAACTATACCAAATAAAAAGCACACTAAAAACTAAAGTTAATAATAGATTTTATTTCATAATAGTTTCAAATATGATTCATATTAATTGTACTGCAGTATTCAACTTTTTTTTCTGAAAGAAGTATTTTTTTTTCGATGAAAGTTTCAATAACCATAATTGTAGATATAATCAATATAGGTAAAGTTGAGAACAATGTTCGACGACACGAGAGTTCATTTCACGTCCAATTAGCAGAATACTAGAGTCACATTGGTTACGGTGCAGGTGATTAACTCTCGGACTGAACAGCCTTAGTCTGTGACATGCGACGCTACCAAGTAGGTATGACAAAGGTCTGGTCGACTTTGTTGAGACGAATGCTACTGAAATAACAGAGAATGTCATTAATATTGATGTCATAGTTTGTATAGCACCTAATGCGTATTCAAATTCTTAAAATGAAATAATGAGTTGAGGCCTCGATCTCTACTCATATTCCTAGGTATTTCACTGTGCCAAGTGAACACATTATTTGAGTTCATGAAATTTACTTGGCATAAGACAAATATGAGTAGAAATACAGTCAACAATACTTATTCAAAATTACACCTTTACATGCTACTAGATATTCGTTAGAACAAACCCTGCATATGTAACATTTGATAATGTGTTTATTTAAAATATAATGTTTCATGACTCGAAAGTATTTTGTAAGCATATTT
>JAUEJJ010000002.1:2860082-2875970 GCA_032164275.1 Synergus coniferae
CCGCGCGCGGCTCATGCGCGTTTCACTAGCCAATCCCAAGTTATCCTCCGTAACTTCCACCCTCCCGATGTACTAAGTTTACCCCCTCGCAAAAAAGTGGGACTTAATGCTCAATCCCGTTAATTCTTAGGTACATCCAAGTACATCCATATTCCATAAGTTCTTTGGGTATAAAAGCATTACATAACCTTACTTTAATAAAAAAACAGTTGGAGGAGTTGGAGTAACTTCGTCCCACCCGATATACCAAGTTTACCCCCTCGCAAAAAGATGGGACTTTGTGCCCCATCCCGTTAATTCTTACATCCATGTGTCATGTGTCGGACATACACATCATGCTATTGTAGACTGACCCTTTAGTCATGTATCAACAAAGATATCTTTGGCAGAGATTAGTCTTTGGTATCAATCAAGTCGGTTTTACAATCCTGATAAAAAGTTGATACATTTAATTTAGAATGCTTGTATTATTTTCATTTTTGTTAGTAATATGTGTAAGGAACGAAGTAAATATGTACATAGATTTATTTTATCAACAGGAGTGGGACAGACTATGCGCCTCGTAGATTTGGTTCTGGTGGAAACCGATCCGAAAAGTGGAGATCTGATATCAAACAGCGAAAAACAACCAACAAAATGGGGTGATTGGCAACAAGGTGGCCGGGTTACAGACTTTTAAGAAACAACTCACTCTTTTTTTTTTGCAATGTTAGAAATTTTGTATTTAAAATAGAAAGAAATTGTTGCTAACTACTTATTCTTTAAAAATGTTAGAAAGTCTTTCTCTTCAAACTAAACCCAATTACAACTGAAACAAAAAATAGTGGCACTCTTAAAACAGTCACGCCCACAAAATCTATTTTACAAAGTGAACAACAATATTTATAGATAAATGCGATCTTAATTTAGAATAAACACGACCAAAAATAAAAAGAAAAAAAATGACTCGATGTGTGTACAATACCCTTCACGTATGCCTTCATCTGTGAAGTTGGGTGTTTATACGCTTTTCAATGCGGAATCAAGTTATCATTCAGCTTTACGGAGGAAGGCATACATGAAGGGTACTGTACATGTTTCAATATTCGATATGGACCAATATCATTCAATTACTTTATCAAGAAATATTATACTCGAATAATAATAATAGTATTGCGCGATTTATCGACAACAAAGGCAATCATAAAGACACGAAAAAGTGTGATCAAATCTGGAGAGCACGCAACTACATTTGTCACACAAAATACAAAGTAGTAATAATACCTCTTTTCCTCCTTGAACAATATTTCTCACATCAGATAAAGAGAAGATAATGTACATATATTTAGCAGCTTCGATGTACATTTTACATTTGATTGTTAAAGCTATCAACTTTACACCTTGAACTCCACTCGAGGTTCATATTTCTATGTGTAGTGAAAAAGATCGTTCTTCTCGAAAAAAATCGCATTTCTTCGAGTTCAGATTGTGAAATATGTACCAAAATATAAATACACATCAGTCTTGATTCACGGACAAACGCGAGAATTTCCATGTAACAGCGGCGGCAGACAAAAAAAAAGCTGCGCGACTCGAGTTGTTCTCAACTACAAAGTTTTGTTGATAGCTAACACATCACGCATCATCATGTTCCGTAGAGTCCATAAGGCGTTCACTACATTTCCATGATTGCCAACTCCGTTCCCCAACCATTCGCCAGGCAATTTCGTTATGTCAGGAATTTGCGTATTTTCGGGCGTCGCACTCATCTGCTTGTCCCAGTTTGATATGTAACGATTCTCCACATTCAAGCCCTCAATGTATCTAGAAAAAATTAAAGTTTATAATTTTTAATGTTTATAAATACTACACAGATAAACAAATTTCAAAAGTTCTTTTTCGATATTTAGAAACTTGATTTGAATTTACATATATTAATCAAAGTAAATTTTAATTGTTACCTTAGATAAGCATCCGAGTGAAGAACTCTGCTTGGTCTTGGAGGAACTGCAATAAAAAGTGGTTCCGGCTGCTTTGTCACAGGAAGATTATTAGTCTGCGTTGCAGCGACAGTGGTTTCTACGAAGAAAATAATTTCATATAAAATTAAATGTTCTTTTTCTTTGAAAACTATGCTAATTGATTTAGTTGCTAGCCAAGATACGATAAAAAGATCGCAGTTTGGAAAAAAGTACAGCTAGAGTATTTCTTGAAAAGAAGAACCAGTAAGGACAATTTAGGGGGTCGGGTGCAATCTCTACAAATAGTTTTTTTGAGGCGCATGATGTAAATTTCATTTCACCGAAAATGAAGTTACCTAAAAGCCATTCATCATAATTTTTATTAATCCTAATTTTTATTTAGTCTAAATTCTATTTACTCGAATAAGCATTTGACATAATTTTAAAATACCCTAATTTCCTTTTAACCTAAATTTTATTTATCCGAAATTCCGTTTATCATAATTTTTATTTACCCTAATTTCCATTCAATCTAAATTTTACTTATCCGAAATTTCATTTGTCATAATTTTGATTTAGCTGAATATCTATTTGTCATAATTCTTATTTGTTCTAATTTTTATATAACCTAATTTTCAGTTCATCGAACTTTCATTCGACATAATTTTCATTTGTCCTAATTTCTATATAAACTAACTTTTATGTGCCCGACTTTCTATTTGCTATAATTTTTATTTACCCGAATTTCCATTTGTCATATTTTTTATTTTCCCTAAATTGCATTTAACCTAAATTTCACTTATCCGAATTTCCATTTGTCATAATTTTTATTTACCCTAAATTGCATTTAACCTAAATTTCATTTATCCGAAATTCCATTTGTCATAATTTTTATTTATCCTAATTTTCATTTAACCTAATTTTCAATTCCCTAAAATTCCATTTGTCATAATGTTCATGTAACAGAAATTCCATTTGCCCTAAAATATTCTTGGCCAGTTTTCATGCCGTTGTTTCCCATCTAAGAGAATTTGGTAATGTTGGTAGGTTTGGAGTGGATGGCGCTGTATGTACGTTTTGTGTCGCGAAATGTGATAGGCGCAACATTTTTTTCCGTGGAGAATAGACACCAGGAGACCAAAGCAAAACCAAAGTAATGTAACGAAAAATGAAGATATTTTTTCGCGAAGTACACACGTACCTAAGCTTCCCGATAGTGGCGCTAATATAAACATATGTACAAATATGTCTGCCCATTTGAAAAGAATCCCGCGTGTCCCGTTTTGATCCCGGGAGGCTCAATTTTGAAAGATTCTATGATTCAAAATCTAGACAGAATTTTATCATTTTGATATACATACGTCGTGTCGATATGTGTTTTGTTTTAAGTATTGTCTTGTGCAAATTAAAAAAAAGGGGTATATATGTGCAATTTGTAATATAACTACGGAAATATTATTGTATTTATAGTTGTTAGAAAGTACATTCTCTACAAAATAAATAAAATATGCTTAAAAAACGTGCACTATATTTTTCGTTATTTTAAATCAGTTCCGGCTGAAAGTTTCACTCCATTTTGGTAATGTTATTGAACAAGCATTCAGATTTATATTTGAAAAGCGTTCAAATCCATTGCCAAAAAATTATTACTTATAAAGACATATAAGTACTCAGTTAATGAAGAATTCATAGTTTTTAATTTCCTTTAAACGCTCCTATTTACGTACTCATATTTCCCTATTTGAGAATAATAATTTTGTAGAAAACACATGCCAATGAAAGATTTAATTTATCGAAAATACATATGCGCACCTTTTGGTAAGCGTAATTTGTGATATACGCCACGCAACTCACCGGTTTCCATCGCAGGTAACGCGGCAATTCCTTTGGACGACGCAACAAAATTTCTGAAAAAAACAGAAAATCAATTTAACACTTGCTTTCACAAGAGGCTTCTTACTAAGAAATGATGAATTCCCAGCCAATAATGAAGTGAGCCCGAGGTCTTTTAATATCAGTAATTCCATAGAATAGAAAAATCTTAAAAGCTTTTACGATTTGTAGACTAGAGTCAGACGAGAGTATTTGTATTTGCCTAATTTCTCAGAGATTAGTTGCCATCAATTGTGATAAACAGCACCAAGAAGTTGGCAGAAAGAAAAAGAATATTTCTCATAACGAAGCCCCTTGCTAGATGTGAGTTGTTCTTAAACCCTCAGTATTGAGGATTGAGTCAACAATTTAAATAATAAAAATGCATGCATGATTCGATAACAACATACATTCATATATACATTGTTAAATGCCCGAAGATGTGTTACAGTTTGATACATTTTTCCATTTTCAGAGATCCGATATTTACTAGGTTTTGCTTTATAACAGCTGTTGGCTTCACGACATTGCCTTACAGTGGCAATGTATTGTAATTCTGCGATAGAGAATTAAATACCGTTAAAATATACGTACTTGCTTCGGTCGCCAGGTGGGATGATTCGCCCATTGGATTTGAGAATGTGAACTTCTTTAACGTGTCTCGCCAATCTTTGTACACTCGGGAATGGTGGCACAGATTTTTTCGTTCTTCCACAACCGCGCCATTGGCATTGAAATTCAGTGTCTGAAAGTACAGGAGTTAATTGGCCAACGTTCAATTTGTCTTTTTGATTTTCCATTTTGGAAATTTTTCTGACATTGCACGTACCGCTGGTAATATTAACGAAGGTTGATTGCACGTGACCGGTCTGCTCGGCAATGCAGTGATCGATACAATCCGTCATGTCGTCGAATTGAAAGTCACAGGTATCCCAACAGCATTCATATACGTGGTCCTGAGCAGAAACTTGCACAGAATTTCCTTTTATCTGACCACCCTCTTCGTTGATTTTGATTGCCTTTTCCTCCCACGCCTGTTTTTCCATCGCCGGCAATTTCCGCCACTGAAACGAACAATCTCATCGTTACACACCACCAGATGTCTCCAAGGACTATTTTCCTTTCTCGAAAGTGGCTACTCTCTTTCTGCTTACCTTTACCTATCCACAAGAAATATTTATTCATTTTACAATTACAAGAAATTAAGTATTTTCTTCGACTTTGTCGGTCACTTGCACGATTTGCATACATATTTCTATACCATTTATTATTAATTTCAATTTTCAAATTAAATTTAAATGCGCAAATTGAGTTGCAGAAGAGTTAAAAATTGCAAATTGAAAAACAAACGAGTAAATCTGGTTAAATGAAATTTATCTCGTAAAATAAAGTAAAAACCGATTGTTTTATTCTTTAGAAGGAAAAATAGTACACAGAGCTCGAATTTCTAGACTAGGCGTTACAACAGTCATATTGTTCCCATGAAATTTCGAAAGATAATACAAAAACAGCAACATTAGAGACTGAAATAAGGAAAAATTATTATTTTTTTTTTAAATTCTAGGAATTTTAAGTAACCTTAAAATTTTGATAAACTTCAGGCCTTGTCGGAAATTTTTCATCATGTTAAGGCAATGTATTACTTATCAGATCCTTACATTACTGACACTTTTTTCTCTGAAATGTAACTTTTAAATTTATTAAGATATCAAATTGAAAATTTCTAAAATTAAAGAAAGTATACTAAGGTACGTTTATCTGGTCCTAAATCTTTATTAAAATAAAGAAAACTTCAAAATAATTGTTTTTTTTTTTTTTTATAAATGTAAATATTTAGGGCCAGATAAGCGTACCCTTAAGGGCATGTGGTAATTATCAAAAGTGCAAATTCATTTTCCGCAACTTTAGCTCGTAATAATAAATATGTTATGCTAAAACTAGACCATTACCCTCCGTTTCGTTTAGATGGTGATAAATGGTCTAGTTTTAGCAAAAAATATTTATTATTGCGAGCGTAAAGTTGCGGAAAATAAATTGCTCTTATGGTAAAGTAACACATGCCCTTAATGCTTTAACTTTAATTATAGAAATTTTTAATTTGACATATCTCAATAATTTAGAAATTAGAAGTAACATTGCTGAGAAAAAATATTGGTAAGAAAACAATAATTGAGACGAAGGATGTGTAATAAAAAATATAGCGTAGCTCCAAATTCGCGTAGGCCGGAGTATTACTGTATAATGTATGTATATAAAAAATATATATATATATATTATATATATATATATAATATATATATTTATATATTACATATATTTTTTTTTTAATTCAGATTCAATGAATAAAAAAAGTGTCAATAATTATAATAGAATTCATTAAATATGTATAATATATGCATATAAATATGCTTAATTGAAAGGCCATGATGAGTTGTTCAGCTTTTTTTAGGACACATAGAGAAATCTTGCAAATATGATTGGCTGAATAAAGAAGGGGAATTTTACCTTGTTGCCAATGCGAATGGTTGGAAAACCTGAAAGAATGATAATAGAAAAAAGTTGAAAAAGTCACATAATCTGAGCCCTGAATACGAATCTGTTATAAACATCAGAGAGTATATTATAGAGTGAACGCTGCTATAAGAGTGCAATGTATTTTTGCCCACATGATTTTCAGTGCTTCCAGATTTATACATAGAGACTTTATTTATTCCTTTTTCCTCTCTATAGGATCGCCTTCTGTCAGATATATACTTATTACTTAGCATCCACTTTTTAAAACACTGCGCTCCATCAAAATGCCTGTAGATACAATTTCTGATAGGATCTCGCTTATCTTTAGCTTTTCTTGCAATTTAATTAGGTTCAGAATGCGAGGGGTTGTATCAAGAATAAAATGATTAAATAGCCCTTTTTAATGACGCTAATAGGAATTTTTCAAATTAAAAATAAAATAAAAAACAGAGAGTAGCCAATCGATATACGACACAGTAAGTGGACGAGCCTTGAAACAGGAGAGGACAATCTTCTTTTAGAAATGTAGGGTAATGGGTACTTCAGTGATAGGCGGTCACCTTTAACAATGATTGGTCACTTCAAAAAGATCATATATTGACAATTAAAACTTATAAATAGCATGGTGTGCTGAGAACAATCTTGCACCGTTTAATAATTATTTTATTTGTGAATTCATTAATTAAATATATTTAAAGGAAATGGCCAATCATTGGGGGTGGCCAACCATAGTATTCATTAACCTATGTCAACAAATATTAATAGAAGAGAGTAAGGAAAACTGAAAATAAAATATATTTTTAGTTCAGTCCTGTTTGAAAGCTCGAGAAAAAAGGAGAAAAATCAAATAAATACCTCGTTACCAACAATTCTGCTAATCTCTCCGAAGGTCGAGTCAGGATTATTTTGCGTAACCTGCGTTCGTATTTTACTCGAATACAAAATATAGCCGGTAACTAATTTCTTACCGGAAGATTTCTAAACAGAAGAAAAAAAACAAATTATAAGGGTGGTCATTGAGCGGTGCAGTCCAAGTCTTGCACAAATGGTAGCGACTTTTTTATTTATTTTTATTATTATTTTTTTTTTTGTGACAACCACTAAAATGTCTATCAAAGGAAATCCCTTCTTATAAATGGTGCATAAACGAAAGATATTATGCTGGCATATTTTCTTGCGAACCAATAACAAACAAATTGAAAATGAAAGCATAAAATCAAGAAACCTAAAGAAAAAATGTAATAGACATTGAATCTAAGTGCGTTCAAAAAAAAGTTAGTGAAAATAAAAATGAAGAAAAGGAGGCGGCCTACCTTTTTGGTGGAAACTGGCGTTTGGGCGTTGGAGAGCACCGGTTGAGCATCCATGGATCCGACGGATGGTGGACCACCAGCATCCATGCTGTCTTCACCTACTCCTACTCCCACTCCTAATCCTATTCCCATGCCCAGTACATCGGGTTCCAGCTTCGGTATTGGTGGAGAATCCTATACCATTAGTCTCAAGTTACCTTCATTACCTCCTACTGATCGTCAGTGCTGCCAGTTTTATTCCTTATTTATGCATTCAAACTCTACTTAAGAACTTAGAAGACGTGCGATTTAGAAGATATATCCTAATATGCCTATTGCTATTAGAATGGTCCAAAAAAAAAAAAAGATTTTCGAATTCAAATGAAAACGATTTTTGATTTTGCGAAATATTAGTCAAATAATGAAGTCGGTCCTGAGGAAAACTTAATCAAATGATTTTAAATGTGATTTTCGTGTTTAAGTTACGTTACCTACCATAAGAGCAAATTTAGTTTCACCAACTTTACGCTCGTAATAATAAATATTTTTTGTTAAAACTAGATCATTTATCTCCGTTTCATACTGACGAAGGTAAATGACCTGACCTCGTTTTAGTAAAAATATTTATTACTATGAACAAAAAGTTGGTGAAACTAAATTTGTTCATATGGTAATTAGGGGCTATCCAAGTATTACGTAAGCGCTTTTGAGATTATTTATGCCCCCCATGTAAGCAACAGTAAACATATCCTTAAGGGGGTAAGTCCCTCTAAAGCCCGTAAAAAGGTGCTTTTTTAGATTTTTTTTTTTTTAAAATAAAAAACAACTTAAACAATCAATCTTCTAGAGTTATTTTTCATCAACTTTCGAACAATGTTTAAAAAAAATGAGACGAAAATGTTCCCAAATGGCGGAGTAAACCATGGTGCACACTAGAATGTCTCGCCGCGAAAGTAGTAGAACTGCGTATCGTGTGTAATTCTCAACTGACACTGAATCAAGAGTTACATTGTTAATTTGCATCCTTTTTTCCTCTATATGAACCAAGAAAAGCTATTGAAAACCGAAAATGAAAATTTTCACTGATTTAATCAAAACTTCGTTTCTTGATGTAAATTTTTTTAAAAATATTTGTACTGATCAAAATATTAAAAATAAATAAAATCATTTACGTGACGGAGACAATTTCACGAGTGAAATTGCCACCTCTCCCTGTGTTACGTATATTACTTCTCATAACATCTATTGAAAATTCAACTTTCGATGCCTTCTCTACCTAAAACCATCAATTGTTTTCTACGTTCAATCCTAGAGTTAAAAGTCTTACTTTCGCCTCACTGTGAAGACATCGAAAGTCGAATTTTCAATTTCGTTTTCAGTTTCAATCGTATACGCAGTTTGCGAAAATATGGTTTCGAAAAAACGGGCTTCAAAAATTCGATATATGTATGTATGTTTGTATATACATATGGCGCGCTTCTACACTACCAACAATATCTTCCGAAATACTTTAAATTTTTAGCTAAAATTATTAACAAACTTTTTCAGATAGTTTTCGAATCGATTAAACGAAAGAAAAATCGGTTTTTTGAGGGACTTACCCCCCTAATTCCCTCCCACGAAATTAAGTAAGATTTTCTTGATCCCCACCCCCTATTTTTTTCAAAATATGTTTTTTAGTCACAAAAAAAATAATACTATTATTATAAAATATGTTGCCCGAGGATTTCCGACCCAACCCTCATTCGTTTATTGAGGAGTTTCGCGAACAAATGAAAAAAATCAAACCTATTCCCGTTGAACACAGGGACAAAAGAAAGTTTGGACGATTGTAAGTTCTAATGACGTGTGGTAGATTATTCGTGATTAAATTAAAATTTGATTTTTTATTACCACTATTTAATCAAGAAATTCCTCGGTCGACCGACTGGTTTTCAACTCGTACAAAGTTCTTGTAACTTGCTTGTAAGTGTATTTCTTAGAATTTGTGTTTTGCATATTTCATTCAAATTTAGAACTTGGAAGAAATGGTTAATAATCATTAAAATCCTAGCAGCATTGTCGATCGTACTTTATTTCTTCTTCAATTGTCTCGAGAGCGGTTATCAAAGAACTAAACCGGTTTGTAAATTTAATTTTAAGCAATGAAAATTTGCTCCAATACCTCGATTAATTTTTTATGAATAGAATAGGACGAATAGGAGAAGAAATGTTTTGAATGATTTCGAACAATCTCGCAGTTTTCATGTGGACTCGCAAAAAACCCAACAGGTGCTCTGATTCTTTCTAACTTGTAAGAAAATTATTTTTTTCTAGATGAATTCTTAACAAATAAACAACTTAATGCACGTAAATAAAAATAAATGAATAAATAAATAAAAAAATAAAAAAATAAGAGAAGAGTAGAGAAAAATAAATAATAACTGCTAAAACAAACGAATATGCCGGCATAGGATAACGAACGTGCATCGAGCCATAACTAATGCAGCCAGGTACTCTCGCAAGCATTTGTATTTTTTCATAATCTAAGACGAATAATATAATTTAAGACTTTCAACGTAAATAAACTTTATGTTGTATACATCAAATAGATTATAGATGCCAGGAATGATTATGAAATGTATTAAAATGAGTGATTTTAGAGAATTTTTACATCACTGTATGTATGCATACATATATTTGCTATATGTATATTATTATTCACTCAATTTAATCTTGAACCATAAAGAAGTAATCTCGCTGCATTAGTGCAAATCTGACGTTAAAAAGCATGCAAGTTCTACACGTATGTTGAGGAACTGAATCATTGTTAATAAAACGGTTACTTACCATTTCAAAGGATCCTGATGCACTAAGAGGTTTCATTTGACTTTGCATTTGAGCCACTTCGCTTGAAACCTATGGTGCATTAGTCAACATTTATTTGTAACGAAAATTAAGTAGTGTAAATGTTTTTTAATAACAAGCAGCTTGATTTAAATTATTAAAAATGTTTCAATAATTTACAGACACTAATAATTTACCTTAGCTGGATTGATAGGTTTTCGGAAGAAGTAAATCTCGTCGTCCGTAACTGTCAAGCTGTGATTGTATTTTCTCAGTCCATCCTGGTTCAGTTTCCTCATTAAGTTTTTAGTTTCATCATATGTTGACTCACAAATAAAAACATCGTCTTCTGGGATTTCTGTCGGACGACCTAAGAAATTTTTTTCAAATGATTAGTTTTCCTGCACTAATATATGTACATAATTGCTTAATAATTGAAGCGAGTTCCAAGGCAGTGCATATGTGGATTTTCAGTTGTCACTTGAAATATATCCACGTAAAATATAAGAAAACAAGTGACTTTTCAAAATCTCAATAATGCAATGTTATAAAGCACGATTCAATTACTCAACATTTTAATTTCAACTATTATAAACATTTGAACATACTGCAGACGTATTCTCCGTAATCTAAAACAGCACACTTTCCCACAATGGCGACAACAGGGTGAGTAGCATCAACAGTGGATAAAAATAGTTCTTGCTTGTAGAAAAGTTTTGTAGGGGCGTGAGGTATTTCTGATGGAGTCAAAAGCCATGGTCCTTTAAATAAGCATTTTCCTCTGAAACGACAGATATTGAATTTTAGCAAAAATTCAAATAACGACTTTAATATTAAATATTAATTATTATCAATAATAATCAATAATAAAGCATAAGAGTATGTCGTCTATTTTCACAAAAATTGTAATTAATATTTCCGAGTTTCCTACATTTTGGGTATTGGATAATTTTTGGGTTGATGGGACCCTGAGTTCCACCTGGCGCTCAGGTTTTAAGTCTATTGTGCCATACCCGTCCTCAGTACAATAATCTGGCTTAAAACCTTTATCGAATTAGGAACCGTACGTAAACTACGTTACCAATTTAGGGAGGGGGGAGGGTCAAGCAAAACAACGCTTAGTAACGGCAGGGGGGGAGGGGGCTCACATAGAAGTGACATAGTCAAAAAAATTCCCAATTTCACGTCAGTATTGCAGCGACTGCCGCGACATATCGAATTTCCAAACTTTATATATCTATAATATTTTAATATAAATGAAATTGAATCAGGTTACAGATACAAAACAATGAAATTTGTATTGTTTGTGGAATAATAATTTTCTCTTGTAAATATCGTTTTAGACTCTTGTGAAATAAGTTCTACTTACTCTTTTGTCGACCAAATAGAATCGACTTGGGCGATTTGTTGCCTACCACCTTCAGTTGCGACGTAAACGAAATCGCCAGTCTTTACAGCGCCAACACACGTGTGGTATTGTTCATAATATGTATTGTCAGCGTCGTCTGAATTGAAGAGTATTATATTCTAAAACACAACAAAAATTTAATAAAATGTCAAGAATATTTCAGTTGTATAGAATATAAATTCAAAATGTTTCACATGCAAACTGGAATCAAGTACATACACATTCTCCTTCCAAAAACACTTACTGGTTTATCCTTCTCAATAAGTTTCTCGCCCTCTTCCAATTCGGCGATTTCTTCTTTATGTTTTTCGAGCCTCTCCTTATACACAGAAATGACTCTCTTAGGTTCTAGTAGTTTCTCTCTAGACACGAGTTTTAGATGATCGGGATCAAAATTCCAATTCTTAATCTTCTTAAAGGATCTGGTTTTTGTAGAGTATCTCGACTCGCAAACGTAAACATCTTTATCTAGGAAGCCTTCTGGTAACATTCGAAAATAATCCTTAACACTAAGGACGCAGCACCTGCCGGCGACTTTGGCGAGAGGAACTGCGATGTGAGCGTCGCTCTTAAATAACTCTTTATCGAGAAACTTCCTCGACGCGATGTGGTAAGTTTCGCTAGGACGATAGAAAAGGTTTCCATAGAGCATTTGTTGACCCTCAGCGTTAGTCCAGAGTCTTTCAATTAATACAACACTATATTCCATTCCTCGCTCACTCGGTTCCACATACGCAAAGTCTCCGGCTCTGTATACTTCTTGGTTAAAACTCATGGTCGCTCCATCACCATTGCTCGTACCTGCATTGGAATTAGTTTCTAATTCCTGTGAAAGAAAGAGGCAAAATTCAAGAATCAAAAAGAAAAATTGTCACATACTAGGAATTACATAATTATATTTGAAAATATCATACATAATACATATATCAAGTTCTTTGTCCCTCGGCTCAAGTAAAGCAATTTGATTTACATATTTTACTTATTTTTTGAAAATTACATTTAAACTTTTTAATATAATTTTTTAAGAAAAATATTCAGAATTTATTAAAAATATTTTTTTTAATTCAAATGTATTTAAATAATTCTATACAAAAACATTTATCCTTGTCCCCTAAATTTGAAATAGTTCAAGTAATCCTTAGGGACCAATTTTTTAATCAATAAAAATGTTTTTTTTTTTAAACATAAAAAATTTCAGGACCACAAGAAATTACCAGTCATTTCCGAGTTTCTTTTTGCTTATCAATTATAGAAATTTAAAAAACCACGAAACGCGAAGTTTACCTACGTCGAATTCCAAAGTTAATTTGAAATGACCGACATATGCTGTAATAAGTCTAGCCTAACTCTTTACTCTTTTAATAAGTAAGAAGATAAGATAAGTATCATAATAAAGAAAAATAGTTTTTATGTATTTAGTTTTTGGATACCCACCTTCTCGTTTCCGTCGCAGCTTTCGTCCTCTGCTGGCAGGGATATTTCCTGCTCGATTTTGACACGTTTGAGTTCTGCGACTTGAGTTGAAAGATCCAAGAGCGTGTAGTTAAGAGCTGGCGAATGCAAAAGATCACCACTTCGAGTGACATCGTCTCTGGTACGCAAGAAAAACGCTTGGAGTTCAACGCTGTCTTCGAAAGGTTGAGAATCAGTGCGGGATAATTTCCGTGCTCTTTCCAAACACGCAAAAACATCCTCTTGGAATCGATCTAGCCTCTTGTACACCCCCTTATCTAATCTTCGCTTTATCAGATCAAGAGACAAACCGCGAATCCTAAAAATTACATGTTTCATTATATATCAATTATTAAAATTCATGATATAAAACGTAAAGTGCCCTTAATGTTGAATAAGATGCAACTTAATTTTCTCAACTTTATGCTCGCAATAATAAATATTTTTTGGCTAAAACAAGGCCATTTATCTCCGACTGTACGAAACGAAAATAAATTGCCGAGTTTTAGCAAAAAATATTTATTATTGCGAACTTAAAGTTAGAGGAACTAAATTTGCACTCACGGTAATAAAATTATCATATGTCCTTGAAAACAATAATAATATTCTTTACTTTTTTCCATCCACAATGTCGTGCTCTGGAAGCTCTGCCATTGAATCAGAGTAACATCTTCCTTCTTCATCCTGATGGTTATACAAAGCTGTAAATATCGTGGCTAATATTTCTTGTACGGCGGCTGCCACGTCTGGAACACTTTCTTCGTCTTCGCTTAATTGAAGTTTGGTTTGTAGAACCAAACGTTGAAGAATCAGAGCATCCTGAAAAAAAATTAAGGTTGAATATTAATTAAAAATTAAAGTTCCTTATCGTTATATATTTTACTTAGAAATATACAGCAATATTCATATTTCATGTATAACAACAATAAGTATGATACTAGTAAGTTAAGGCAATTTGAATATTTAAGAAAATTATTTAAATCTTAAAGAGCATTTTCTTTAAAAAGCTCTATCTTTAAAACAAACTGATATTTATAATTCAAAATCTCTTTATAGTGTTTATGGTGTTTATGGTATCGTTTAGAGTACATATTGTGAAGACTTTGTAACACCACAAAACTTAAAAGAGAAATTAAATTATTCAAATGGCAAACATTCAAAGAATAAATAAATAAATAAAAATAAAAAACAATAATAAATAATAATAAAGAAATAAATAAAGTAGATTTTCTGAAAATAATCATCTTCCATATCAGAAAGATATTCTGTAAGTTTCATCTTCGTTGAACCACTTATGTAATTAAATCATTCAAACGAGATACATATCTTTATTTGTAGAACTCTTGCAAATCTGCAATCTTTTCTCTTAATATTCTTATGTATTTTTCGTTATTTTCGATATAAGTGCGAAAATTCAATTATGTGGAAAAATTCTGCTGGCCAACTAAATTTATAAATCCTTTATTTATAAATAAATAAAGGATTAAATTTACAGGTCATCTACATAATATTAAAATGAATATTGTAAAAGAAAATAATTAAAAAACAGGAATGTGATCAAACCGTCCGGTTTCAAACGAAATACCTGCATTATTATAATTTACATAACTACGAATTGTACTTCAACACAAAATTGTTTTTATTCTAAAGTTTTTCACGTGCTTTACAAGAATATAAAAAAATCAATAAGAGAGAAAAAGAATTTGTCGACATTCAAGTATATTCACTATGTAAATAATATAGAGCTTGAGGAAATTCTCAAGAAAAATGTCTATACGGTCTCGTTAACAACCATTTGTCATCATTATCAATTTATCATGATGCAAAATCTAATTTAAAACGTAAAAAGTCCAAATGAAAGAGTAAGGCTATGAAAGATAACAATTATGATCGCAATGTAGGCGATATATTGGATAAATGCAATACATAATATGTTATATATAGTAATAAAATAAAGAATGGATTGTAGGTTATAGAGTAGTTTACTTTCGTTTCCGTCTTCTTGGATTTCTTTGGCATTCGCTGTTCGAGGTCTTTGTCTCTAAAGAGACGGATCGAGCATGGTCGAATTGGCGACTTCTTGACAACGTAGGTCTTTTGCGGAATTTGCACCGGCGGAGGACCACTTGGAGGGCAGGGAGAAGACGGTTCCGTACCGAACATATTTGCCAAATTTGCAAATTGATGCAAGCAAGATAAACTACTCAACACTCAACTATCGCAAACGTAACAATGCGACAATGACGGAACTGGACTGGACGCCGGACGGACGGTCGGATTTCGGAACGTGACGAGTCGAGACGGGTAACTAAGCACTTAACACTTGCTAAATCAGAGGGTCGCTTTCACATTATATATATAAATATATATATCACGTTAAAAAACTCCACGACATTTTCGTCAAAACACCAACACACTTTTCGAAGAATCGCCGCAATAAATGTGGTAAAAAAAACACGGTTTGTACCACTCTTCGCGAAAGAAAAGAGCCTAAGAGAAAGAATTAAGTAGGTACAGCAGGCTCAACCCGCTCAACAGCACTCAGCAGTCAGCAGCAGACAACAATCAGGCGAAAAGGAAAAGG
>JAUEJJ010000002.1:2876070-2887558 GCA_032164275.1 Synergus coniferae
ATTACAAAAAGTTACAAAAAAAATGTATAGCCTACGAGAAAATTAAGTGGCCCATATTACCCACTATGCCCATCCCGCCCCACTCTACCCTAAGTGTAGGTTTCAATAATTCTCATTTGAAGGGTTTCTCTATAAGTAATTAAAATTCATAATAAATTCTCTTTTAGATAATTATAATTTTCAAAAATATGAAAAATGCATTCTCATTGAGTAATTAAAATTTTTAGTGATGATAATTTCCGAATTCTAAAAACAGGTAATTTTATAGAAAAGTATTTGTACATTTTTGTACGTATGTAGAATTTCTGCAATCCCTATTATAAAAAATGTAAACGTAGCAGAAGAAAATTTAAAATATCTACGATAACACTTGGACAAACATTTTTCGAATAAACAATTTGACCATTTTATAAAAGTAAATTACGAAAAATAGGTAAGACGATAAACATTTTTCTGCGAATTACACACGGAATTACAAGTTTTGTTTGCAATTTTTTTTCTTATATATTTATCACGCATTTTTATGAGATTTAAACTAAAAAATGAAATATGTAATTCATTTATTTTTAATTTCAGACTATTTTTTATTTCTTAATTGCAAAACTTACTTTCTTTTTTAAAATAATTTTTACGAAGCAGGAATAGACAAAAGGAAGACAAACCTGCTTATAGGCTTTACAGCAAAAAAGTCTCTCAAAACAGAATAAAATAGTTTCAAAAAAAAAAAAAAAAAAAGAAAGGAAATTTCTTTTTAATGAAGACTAATATTGGTATATACAATTTTAAAAGCTCTTTTTAAAATAAAAAGTTGTTAAATGTTCAACGAAAAAAATAGATTTTCAACTAAATATTAAAAATTTGCAAATAAAAAAGATAAATTTTAAGGTAAACGTACCAGTAATCGTGACGCCCTTTTCATTACTTTTTACATGAGTTTGAATAAATTATAATTGCTTTTTATATCTTACAATGTTTAAATTCAATGGGTTTTTGTAATTAAATGTCTTTTCAAGACATTTTCTTATTATCTATTAAAGTTACAATCTATTTTCACGATTACTAGGACCGTCACAATTCTATCTTAAATGGAATAATTTAATTTTCATCGAAAATTTTTTGTGGAGAACGAGACCGAAGACGAGTTCTGCAAACATCGCACGAGACAAAAAAACGCTACTAATCCAAGTTTCATATGATATTTTCTTTAACATTTGTTCGAAAAACACGTATTTTCGAGTATATGTGAAGCAAGAAACACGGCCATCGAATTTTTGATCGAAATTTGGCTCGCGATTTAAAATCGAATTTAATTTGATTGCAATACAAGAAGTATTAACTGAAGGAAGAGTCTGAGCGGCGGATGGGGGTCGGGGGTGCAGGGGGCGGAGTCACCACTGGGGGTTCGGGGGGCGAAGCCCCCCCCCAAAAAAAGAAAGAAAAACATCGGACTGAAGCTGCGGATGACTACAAGATTCTCCGCCAGAGGCAGTACTTTCGCGAGTTTTTTTACCTCCAGCTGGAGCTTTTTTTACTGTTAGGAGTTTTTTTCACAGTTTTTTTTTTCACTGCTCTGAAAACAGAAACTTTCGGCTCACTTCAAACGCTCGACAATCCGTGATTTTCATATATTTGTTGAAGAAAAGAATATAATTTGTGTAACTAACCTTGTATATCTGAGAATCTGGCTCGTTGTACTTGCAAGCATTGTCGAACATCAAAATAAAGTCGGAGACAAGTTCTTCTAAACTCTCATATCCGTTGTTCTTCAAAGTTGCGGCAATCTTCTCCATATTCATTGGCTGTTTGATTACTTCATAGTAGTCTGGATATTCATTTTTATTAGGTAGTTTCATGAATATCAAGGATAGTTGTCTGCCTTTGGAATCGTGATAATCCTTGATTGTATCGTACATCGTCCGCAACTTTTGCACACGAAGAGATACCACTTTCTTTGGTCTTCTAAATGTTTTAAAATTAATACTTAATTTGAAAAAACAAACATGAAAATCAAAAATCACAGTTCTTAACTTAAACTCTTAAAAAAATATGCATTTTATTACATACCCTACATTCCTTGTAGGAGTTGATGCCGTCGATTTGTTTTTCATATCGGGAAGAGGACCCAATTCCCTCACCTTGTCCATTAAAATCCTTTCCAACGTATTTGCATCTTCGTAAATCAAAGAACCTTCCTCATTGTACTGACGGCAGTTACTAAACATTAGCTACAAAATGAGGAACGAAACGTTACAAATACTAAAAAATCTCGACTTGTTTTATATGAATAGAAAAATAATACCGCAGAATCTTTTATGTATCACGAACGGACTCTAATCCAAATCAATAATTAAACAAAAGAATAAACGTTGCTCTCCACATAAGTGAACAAAAATTCACTAATGTCAACGAGGGAGACGGGAGAAAACGGTGAATAAGACATCACTAAAAAGTTATCCCATGTCCATATAAATACCTTAAAGTCCTGTATCAGTTCATTTTCGTTTTGATATTTCTCGGCTTTTATGTTAGCTTCGATAGCCAGCATATCAATTGGCTCGGCAATTACTTGATAGTAATCTGGATACAACTTTTTGGATGGTTTTTCCATGAAGAGCAGCATTGGTTGTCTTCCATCTTCACACTATAAACAAGTAGAAATAGTTAGGGCAACTACTTTCGACCTTGATTTCTTCATCTGGAATTACTTACAACGTATTCGACGACACATTTGACGAGTGCATAAAGGCGTTTCTTGAGCGGTATGTTGTCCTTGTATTTTCCTCGAGTTAAAAGATTTGATGCACGCTTTATCAATTTCGGCTGCTGGGTGCATTCGTTTTCGCTATCGGATTCTGAATCCTAAAAGAAAGATGGAAATAAATTAATTTACCGATATCTCTTCAATTCAAATTGAAAAAGAAATGAAAGTAAAACAATACCTTCTGATTTCATGAGAATGTAATAAAGCGGAAAATAAATTGCTCTTATGGTAAAGTATCACATACCCTTAGCTTGGTTTCAAGATTGAGCAAAAAATATTTATTATTGCGAGCGTAAAGTTGCGGAAAATAAATTTGCACTTATGGTAATTACCACATGTCCTTAAGAAAAAAAAAGAAAAGGAAAAAAATCAATCACACAAAATTAAAATCGAGTCAAGTCGTACCTTAATTTACTTTTTTATTAATTTTTTAACATAGTTTTCAATTTGAATAATCGGAGAAATTAAAAAGGATTAATAAATCGATTAAATAATTTTTTAAGTTAGTATTTGTAAGATAATAGATCCGCAAAAGCCAACCTGCATATTCAATAACATTATTAATAAGATTTAACAATCCCATTTGAAGAAAAAAAAAAAAAAAAAAAAAAAATGTATCTGTAGATTATCTGTGATAATAGACTGATAAAAATGCAATAAAATTGAGAAAATTCCACAAGAAATGCAAAATATTAATATTATTCTTTACGGGCACGTGATATACTTTACCATAGGAGCAATTTGGTTTCACTAAAATATTTATTATTGCGAACGTAAAATGAAATGAAATTTTCTATTATTGTAATTCCTAAATGCCCTTAATCGTAACGCTCACTCACCCGATCGAATTCCAACAATTCTTGAACTTTTTCCTGCATAATCTTCTGCAATTTGACAGAGCACTACAGCAACAGATAAAAAAACATAATTTAAAAATATGAGAAAAAAGAACGCAAAAAGAAATGAGAGATTAAAATATATTAAATAAATACCTTGTACAATCTTGAAGTATGAACATTATATTTCTTCGCATTTTCGAACATGATATTCATGTCTCCTGCAACTTCGCTTACAGTTCCATAGCCTCCTTTCTAAAATAGGAAATTAAACAATTTAATACCATATATTACATATAATTTTAACTCAATAAAAAATCAAAGAGTAATTCAAATACCTTGATTTTAGTTCGAATTTGTAGTAAAGAAATGGGATTCTTAATCATTTTATAGTAATCTGGATAGAGTCTTTTTGATGGTAACTTCCAAAAATATTCGCTCATTCGAACACCTGAAATCATTTGACAAATTAATTTTGATTAAATAGACGTACTAGAAAATGTTATTTGTGTGAGTGTTTATTTTACCTTGATTATTAGGGGCAGTTCGAATGGTCTGGAACAATTGCCATTGTGGATTATCAGACTCGTCATTTTCGACACCCTCATCCTCCTCATCATCACTCTCGTCATCTTCATCTTGAAGAATAGCAGTCTGAGCTATAAGAGACTGCGCTCCACTTCGAGTGCCTCTTTTACTTCTGGTGGACGGAGCCATAGCCAAGGATTTAGCAACCATGGCACTTATTCCTCCATCTTGCCTTTTTGCCGCAGTGGTGATGATTTTCTTTAAAAGTTTTGCGTCTTTGTAGATTTGCGATCCAGGCTCATTGAACTGACAAGCGTTGCGACACATGAGCATTAAATCGCGCTCCATGTCTGCAAGACTGCCATAAGCTCCATCCTGTATTTTCTTTGCGATCATTTTTAAGTCGATTGGTGTTTCAATCACTTCGTAGTATTCTGGATACAACTATAAAAACAAACAAAAATATGTACAAAAGAGTCAATAATAGTAAAGTATGACAGATTCATTCATTCTATTGGCATTGAAACTACTGTTTCCGTTACTGTTTGTTAATGCTTTTCTATTGTCTCGTGATTTTTTTCTGCCAATATGACACTTTATTTTCATTACGCCAGTACTTATTTAGTACTTATTGTAGTTTTGTCATATTATAGTGGCAGTATAGGCTATTTAACAGATTATATAATATTTCGAAGGGTTTTTAAGAATTATAAAGAATTCTCAGGTGTTCTATGAAAAATTAAAGGGGTTTATAAAGATTTAAAAGAGTTTTTCAACGATTTCGAGGGATTAAAAAGATTATCCAGGAATTTAATGGAATTTAAAAAAAGTTTAAACAGAATAGATAGGATTATAAAAAATTTGGAAAGATTTATGTAATGAAATATTAGTGATTTCATAAATATTTTCAATAATTAGATGTATTTCACAATCAGAGGATTTAATAAGATTTTACATAATATCAACACATTTTAACAAATATAATAGATTTATACCGCTTTCCTGGCATTAAAAAAAATTTCAGGAATTATACGTGATTTCATAGATTTTAAACGATTTTTAAGAATTTAAGGAACAAGAAAAAATGGTAAAATGATATGAGAGGAATTCTGTGAATTTAAAAGATTGTGAAGGATTGAAAAGGAATTTTAGATACTTTTGATATGAGATTTTAGAGAGTTTAAAAAGATTTCAATAATTTTCGGGTATAATAATATTAGAAATTTAATAAATTCCTATGAAGTAACTTGAAATGTCTTGAAATATTTGGTAATCCTTTGAAAATCTTATGAAATCTGATAAAATTTGTGGAACTGCAAGAATAAGATATACAAGGTAATATTTTGAAATATTGAAATTAATAATATAAAAACAAGTACATAAGCAAAAAAACGAAAATGTAAAGTAAAAAATAACAATTCCGCATACCTTTTTTGAAGGTTTTAGCTGAAACATGCTATGAAGAGGACGATTGTTATCCGATGGATCCGTGGCGGTCATGACAGCAGCGAAAAGTTCTTCATAGGCCTGCACGGATTCTTCATCAGGATTTGTAGAACTTTCTGAAGTGTCCTCTGCGTCTTCTTGTTTTACAATTGTCTTCTTTGTCTACAAGATAAAAAGGACAGCAATTTGTAAAAGAATGTTATAAGAAGTTATACAATATTTTGTACAGTAAAATTAGTCTTGCTATAGCAATACACACAAAATAAAATAAAACTGAAATAAAAATAAAATAGTAGAGAGACACTTACCTTGAGCATAATTTTTCCCTTTGTCTCGGAGTCTTCGTATTCCTCCGAAATTCGATTTTTCGTACTAGTACACAGTTCCCACAACTCAGTCGCGTCTTTATATTCTGGAGACGTTCGCTGTGAGAAAACAAAATTTTATTTTTAATAATAATGTTTAAATTAATATTAATAACTGGGAACATTGAGAATACTAAGAAACCTTAAATGTTAATGAAGAAAGCTTTTAATATTTTTGCGAATTATATATGCACATGAAACTCTGTGAATGCTTTTTAAACATTTAGAAACCGATTGAAAACTTTCTAGACCTCTAAAAATATTTAAAAATCTATTTAGAATCTCTGCAAATAGTTGGAATTTTTGCGAAATTACTTAAAAATTTTGTATTCAAAGATATAAGTACCATATAGAACGCCTTGGCGTTATTAACCATTAGGTGAATGTCGGAAGCCAAATCCTCCATATCTCGATATTCGTCAGTTTTTAACTTTTGCTGAACTTTGAGCAGATCTATGGGATTTGAAACAACTTCATAGTATCCAGGTTCCTGTCGACGTTTCGGAACACGAATAAATGCATCGCACAATAAAGTTCCATCCTCCTTCTTTTGATTACGGAGTACATCGTACAGCTGTTGACACAAATCGCTCTAAAAAAGAAAAGTGAAATATAAATCAACTTGAACTCTTGTGAACAGGAAAAATGAAGACAAGACTTGAAGCATATCTGACTAACTTACAGGATCAAGCTTTTTTCGCCTCTTTGTAGGCTCCGGCTGAACCTCGTCGGGATCATCTTCTGTGCCACGACTAGCTACAGACGAGGTTCTTCTACGTTTGTTCATTTTTCTTTGTCTGAAAGAATATTTAATCTGAATTACAAGCAATTAGATAATTAATTCAATTCAATTTTAAGTAAATTTCTCTATCTTAAAAAATTAAAATTCCCTGTTTCACTCAACAATCATAATAATTTGATATGATCTTTCCAATCTGAAGATCTACTTTATTTTGAAGCAAAAAATCTGAATCAGAGTCTATAGAGTGAAATAAAAAATGGTTAATTTAAATATTTTTTGCTTAAAATTAAAAATTCGAAATCTAACTTGAAAATTCAATCACTGCTTCATTTTAGAAACAATGTATTAAAATGATATATTCTTTCCTTGTATACACAAGCTTCTATTCTAAAAAAATAGTACATATTACTAGAGTGAAAAATATCTAGTCACAATATTTGTTTTATAAAATGAAGAGTTCTAATTCTGAGTTTAGAATTTGGATCGAAATCTCTTAAATAAGCACATATATATATACATATATATATATAAATAAATATATATATATATATATAGGTAAAAGTTTACTGTGAATGAATATTTAAAATATTTACGTTCCTCGCATTAAAAAAATATAACTCTGCTGATGTGAAAATACTTATAAAACGTAAAAAATCGATAACTGAATAAATGTGCTGCAATAGATAGCATAAATTCATTTTCAGTAGAAGTATAGATAGACTAATTAATCAAGGGGTTGACAGGTATATCTACCAAGATACATATATCTATTGATATATCAAGATAATTGAGGAGATTTCAAAACAAGGGGTGTTCACCTTACTTCAAGAGTTGTCAATCCCTTAGAATTAATACACGAAAATTTGGAATTTTCAACAGTAGGTATAAATTTGTGTTGTTCGTTATTAGCCTGCATAATACTTAGCTATACCGAGAAATAAAGATACACAAAGTTCATTGACACTAAATAAATAACACTGGATTTTTGTCCCGTTATGCCGAACTTGAGCGAGAATTAGAAATAACAGCTGTAAACACTAAAAGAATTTTTCAGTAATCGGCTAACGCGACATTTGATGCGTTTACTGGTGCAGATTAAGTATTGTTGTTCTGGCCAACTGTGGCATAAGCTCGTTAGGAAATTTCGCGGTCGCCGCCGTGCCAGGAAAAAAAAAGTCGAGTATTGAATTCCGAGGATCCTGATCGCCAGCACATCAACCTGCACATCTGGACTCTACTATAGGGTGACAATAAGGGTTAAATAGGCGGAGTCTCCTTTTGGTTTGACGAGGGAGCCGCCGCGTGTCGTGTCGTGAACTCGAGAGAGAAGTTTTGGACAGGCGAGAAACTGAGAAACGATCGATCTTGGGCGAAAATTTGCTTGATTCGCCACCATGGCGCAACTCCCAAGTCCAAGTCTGCGACGGCCATATCAACCATTTCGATTTGAACGGCGACGACTGCAACGATAGCGGATAGTCTGGTGGTGGTGGTGGTGCTGGTGGCGGCGGCGACGACGACGACGACGACGGCAACGACGGCGACGGCGACAGTGGCAATCCCATCTAAATCGGTCACGTGATAAATTGCTACTTTACACATTGAAACAATGGCTCACCTGCGATATCTGAACAGCTATCAAGAAACTGCGCTTGAAAATGCAACAGATTTCCCGAAATAGGCGAAAAAAATCAGATTTGTCTATTCATTTAAGGTTCACACTGACGGTGACACCAGACACACACGTACACAACACGGTTGACGCCATCATCAATCAGATTGGATCAAATCATCAGCCATGATGATGCGCGTTGCGTTTACACCATGGATGTAAGAATTAATGGGATATTGGGATGGAGCACAAAGTTCCATCAATGGCGAAGGGATAAACTTGGTACATCGGGAGGGACGAAGTTACTCCCACTCTAATGATGGACAAATCGGGATTGGCTAGTAGAACGCGCATGAGCCGCGCGTTATTTGAAAGGAAATGATGAATATTATTTCTATGAAAGAATTGTAGAATATTTGCAAATAATAGAATAGACAATTATTATTTCACGTAAAAAATAATGAACCTCATTTTCAAAGCATAATATTTATATTTTTTACTACTATTTTCAAACGACACTGCACTTTAACCAACACAAACCAACAAGCCAATCACTGCATGTCCACCATAGAATTGGGAGCGTGGGTGAGAGTGGGAGTGGTCTACTTCATGCCAAACAAAAACAGGTTTGTGAACACAGTGCTCAATAGACCATACATAACCATACCTATATTTCATACATCCATGGTTTACACCGCGACAGTGGCGATAGTGCGGCAGTGGTCAATAGTTGTACTATACATAACAACAAGTCACACTAAAGAACGATTCTCTGACGATATTTATCAATGCATCACATAGTAGGAAGCGGCCTGACCCGGTCAGACAGATGGTAACAAATAGAAATATCAACGCAGAAGAAAATAGAAGACATCTTTGTTATCTACTTAACTACCGGTTTTTCTCCACAATTTTTACCTGATTTTTACTTTGTTAAAATGTTAAAAAAATTAAAAAATAATATAATTAAGGGCATGTGGTAATAACCATAAGAGCAAATTTATTTTCCGCAATTTTTCGCTCTCAATAATAAATATTTTTTGCTAAAACTAGGCCATTTACCTCCGTTTCGTTTATAGATAGGTGGCCTAATTTTAGCAAAAAAATATTTATTATTGCGAACGTAAAGTTGCGGAAAATAAATTGTTCTTATGGTAAAGTAACACATGCCCTTAACGGATTTTTCATATTGAAAAAAGCTGTATAGGATCCTTTGCAGATTCCTCTGAAGGAACCCGCAAATTATTTTATTAAATATTTAAAAAAAAAGTTACATAGGATCCTGCAAAGGTTCCTCCACAGAAACCTAGGTATGGGTACCTGTGTATAGATCCTATGCCAGCCATTTCACGACCCAGGAAACTGTACAGCAGAGGAACCTACATAGGATTCTTGTCACATTTCATTTCCTTGGAGGAGTCACACGTCAGATCTACATGGGAATCCATATAATGGTTCTTGCAAAGTTCCTAATATGTAGGATTCTATACAGGATTCTATATAGGAATTCCTCTAGTACCCTTTCTCAAACTACGCTTCGAGCTACGCCTATTTTTCCTCCACTTTTCCGAATTTTTGAAATATAGATTTTCATTGGCTAAGGAATATCTAAGAGGGTGTTTGTCAAATTTCCATCTTGGTGGGGAAAAACTCGAAGGAGCTCCTTACTCCTTACTCCTTAAGTCCTTACTCGTCTTCCAGTCTTCTGCAGTCTTTTTCTTTCTCTTATTCAAGAAGCTTTAACTTTTGACAATGAGAAAACCGACCCTTCCCCTGAACTTGAATTTGGTCAACTCGATCAGGGCTAGGGTCAACGGTCAACTCCACAAGTTAAGATTTTGTCGCTCAGTGGCAGATTTATTGACGCTGAGTAGGTAAATTTGGGGCCAAAGCGAGAACCAAAGGTTTAATTAATATATGATTGAGAACTCGGGTATTGAATTATAAAGGTCGGTAGGGGCGGCAAAATTTGAATAGTCTTATACTGAAAGCAAACGTGCAAATTCGCCACTGTTGTCGCTGGAAAGAATTTCCACCGAGTATCGAGCCGCTGATGAGTCGATCGGTACCGTCTCTGGTTATCAAAGGAGTTCTTGGTGTAAAGTCGCATTGGAATCTAATTATTAATTAAAAAATTTTCGTTACGCCCAGGAACGTTATTCTTTGTAATTGTATAGTGCTAATTTCAAATTCTCTTGGCATCTTCCAGGATCCAGCGGGATTTCCATCTTTATATTATTTTTTGTAAGTAAATTTCTCAATAAATTGTCTTCAATAAGTATAAAAAATAATTTCCTTCACTTGAATTCCTATTTTGAATCTTTCTATATTATATGCATATTGCGCATATACCAATACAACGCACAAGTTTAAGAACGGCGAATTCTATTCAATGCATCAGCAGTATTTATGTACTAATATGTTTCTCCCATTTCGTTTGAATGCGTTATACAATTTGAAATTGTCTGACTCATTAGTGCGTAAAAATGCTTCACCATTGGTCATTGCGGTCAATGCGTGAGAACGTAAAGCGGGTCAAAAACGGGATTCACATGCATTATAATACGTATTAAAAATGTTTAATTCGCCCCAATCCGTATTAATGCTTTTTTTACTGGGTCATTTTAACCATTATATAAGGGCAATTATGTTTAACACTCTCGAAATATTGCTCCGTTGTCTTCTGTAAATATAAGGTCATGTGTATACATAAATTTACAAATGAATAAGAGCAAGATGAATGTAATATTTATTTAGGGACTTTTCGTTTTAAGCTTTATTTATTTGAGTTTATAATCTTTCTTGATGTACTTGTATCTGCGATTGTTTATAATATACATGATATTTATGATAAATCACACAGGAAACATCACATATTATAATAGCCCTGCCGTATTATACAATATTCCTTTTCTCTTACTCACTCTTACTTGATTAACATCAATAATAAAGGCTTTTTTTTTATTTTTTGATTAAAATTTTCAACAATGACGTTATAATCCGGTTATAATATTCTAAAAAACATTAGATTGAGATATAGAGAAAAAATTTTGATCACAATTTTTATGCGCAATCGAAACGCAATGTGACAACATTTTTTCCTTTATATAGCGTACAATATGTAGTACGTATATTATTTATGAATTTATGTTACGCATCTTCATGCAATTAATCATCGAATTGATAAGAGAAAAATTT
>JAUEJJ010000002.1:2901987-2919328 GCA_032164275.1 Synergus coniferae
CCAGGGGCCAGGGGCGCCAGGGGACTAGGACCTAGGGGCTAGGTAGGGTTAGGTCTAGGGGGTCTAGGCAAAGATATTATTGTCTAGGCATGCCATCCTAAGTTGATGATGGTGGGCGATGCAACGGGAGGGGGGGGGGGGATTCTATGAATGGGGATATCCGCCATCTTACGTTTCACCACTTGATTATAGCGCGAGATTTGAATTTGAATTTAACAGGAAAGTGAGAGAGAGAACGAATTATATATATATATATATATGTTTTAACTTTAATTTTACGAATTTTTAATTTCATATCTTAATAAATTTTGGAGTAACGTTACAGACAGAAATGCCGATAAGTGAGGTACCTGAAAAACTGAAAACCGGTATGGTGGGAATCGGATAAGTAATACATGTATTACGATCCCTACCTTTCCGACATTTTTTTATGCAACTTTACTTCTAAATGTATTGACATATAAAATTGAAAATTCTTAAAATTAAAGAAAATATGCTAAGACACATACGTTTATCTGTTCCTAAATATTTATTACAATAAAAAAGTCGGTAAGGTAGGGATCGAGTAAGTTGGATAAAAAAAGTAGTCCGAAATTTAAATTTTAGGCTCTGGGAAATACTTCTCTAACCTTGCATCTACAAGGAAAGACAATTGGCAACGATCGATGAGTGTCATAGCAAATTCGACAACTAATGTCATCCAATCCTGAAATTTCGCTTATCGCAGATCTGCTTTTTATCGGTTTAGCTATAGAAAAGTTGTCATTTGGTAAATCCAGAGTATCATTCCTGATTTGAATTTCCTTTAATTCCAGTTCCACCGTATCAACAATATCCTCCAAAATATTGCTAACCAAATTGAAATCTCTGCTCGTCGCCATTAACTAAAATGTTACTGTCATGTAAGCTTCTGTCATTTGGAAACTGCTGACGTAGCTAAGATAAAAAACATTACAGGTTAGTCTCAAAAAAATAAATAAATAAAATATTTAGTCCTTCGATACTAAAAGACGATTCTTACCTTTTGATTTTAAATAAAAGATACAAAATTTAAATTTAAAAAAATATAGATTTAGAATTCTCTTTGGTTGGTGTCATTATTAGATGCATACTTACTATTCATATAAAAATTTTGAAATTTTAAACGGTTTTTGAACAGGGGGCTTAAAAAATGTTTTTAAAATGTTTTTTAAACATTAAAATCTAGCTTTTCTAAAAATTAAAGAAAGTGAGATCATATAATACATTTTTTATTAGTTAACGCCTGCGATTCGTTTCTTTCTGCTATTTTGTTTTTTTATGTCATTTATAATTTCAATATGTATTTTAAAAGATTGATTTCCAAATTTTATTCTTGTATTTCAAATTTCTTTTTAATTTAATGATTTTGAGATATCGGAGAAATTAAAAGAAATTTTCGAGATATTTAAAAAGATTTTAGAATTCGTTTCCAGTGATTTTTGGGATTCCTAAAGGTTCCTATAATAAAAACATAAAAAGATCATGGCATCGATTAGTAACGTACCATGCTTGAAGCCTTGAAGCGTCTTGAAGTTGTGACGCGGCATATATCGATAATCGCTCGTGACGCGGGAAATTTTAAATTTGTATTCTTAAAAGATATTTAAAAAGAAATTAAACAAGCGCGCGAAGCGCGCGTTCGGTTTGAATACATTTCCGAGGATTTTTGAAAGATTGTAAAGAATTTTTTTTCAGTTTTTCAGAAAATATTTTTAAAACATTAATTTTTAACCAGAATTTAAATATTTTTATCAATTTGGAAATTTTGAATTTCGCAAATTTTATCATTTCCGAAATTTACGAGAATTCTCAAATTCGTTAGTACAAATTGTTGTTATTTCAACTTCTTTCGGAAATTATAATTTATTATTATTTATCAGAAATTTTAAATCTTGGTATTTTGGATTTTCAAGAAATTTACATCCTGAATGCAGAAACTGGATGACACTTCTAGAGGTCATTCAAGCTTATTATTCGAGTGGCTTGTCACGCACTACTGACACACTTCCTACGGTAATTCCTTCAACCCATCGGATTTACGCGACTCTCTTCGCTCCTACTCTCTTTCATTTTTTCTTGACGTTAATACACCGTGATAATTTACAAACGACACTTCCGTAAAGAAATGCCATTGGTCATTATATTTCAGTCGCAAAAAATATTTCAAACAACAATACAAATACACTAGACTCTCGAATTACCTCTTCTTGGAATTGGCCCTAATATATATTAGTAGGTAAAAGATACTGTGGGGCAGGGGACGGACATCTAAAATTCATAATCAGCACTACTTGCCTCTTTTCCTTGCCCCACGGAACCCTTTACCAACTATATATATATTAGCGGCCAATTTACTCGAGATATCTCCCGACCAACCAAAACTGGAGGTAATTCGGGAGTCTAGTGTAATTTTATGAACAAGGCAGGCAAACATAAAGTGAGCAATTGTTGACACCTTCACCTATTGTTAGCACCTCTCCCTAATTTGTTTAAAATAATAGGAAAATGCAAATATTAGACGTACTTGATTCGAGACACTATCATGTGAGGAAAATATGATAAAAATTTGAATTTTAGTGTTGGATAAAGAAAATCAGAAAGTGGTGCCAAACAACCTTCTAATTTGAGGGTAAGCACCTTCTAGGTGCTTTTACCCTATAATATATATTTTTTCTTTCTGTATTTGTACTCATTTTTTAAATAGAATTATATGGATAAACAAGCGAAGAAATACCTAGTTTTAATACTTTTCATGTAGAATGAAAAAATTGAATTTTGAAGTTCGATTTCGAATTCTGCATTTTCATAAAAATGGTTTAAAATTAAATATTTAAATTTCTGGTACTGTAAACAAATTTCTATTTTAAAAAAATGTAGCGCTTTAGAGCGAAAAATAACTAATTATAATATTTTGTTAAGTCCAAAAGTAGTGAATTTAAAAAAGTTAAAGATTTTTGTTTACAGTAATTAAATGATATAATATTCCCTAATTATACAATTTTATCATCTACGGAATGAAGTTTCAGAAAAGAATAAATTTAAATAAATTTACATTTCAGTGAAAAACTTGTTTTTCTAAAATGCTAATATACAATATTAATCCTAGTTCTAGAAGTATAAACTGAAGAATAAAGTATATGTTTATAAATTACTAAATACATATCTACAATCTACACTGAAATTTTTTGTAAAAGCGTTGTATTTCTGATAAGTAAAGAATCAAGATCTCATTGATGAAAGCAGAGTAAAATACGAGAAGGATGCTTGAAGAATCTGTCAAAGAAATAAAATTTATTAATAGTTTACAATAACCCTACATAAACAATTTATCGGCCAATAATAAAAGTGATTCAATTTTTTTTTCAAATTTAAAAGGGCTAGAAAAAGAACCTTAAAAATTGATAGCTTAATAAAATTTAAATGTTCAATTTTTTAAAATGCTTTCAACAATTCAAAAAATTATACTCTAAAAATTATAGTCTCAAAACTGAAAATCTTTCAATTTCAAAACATTCAAAATCGAGTTCAAAATTCTAAGCGTCTGACAACTTTTTTCATTTTAATGCATTCATGGAAACTAAATATTTTCTTATTTATTTTTCATATAATTATCTTACCGAACAAACATTTTTCAAAGTCAAGTCAAGCATTTTTCCAGCAGTCAATTTGCATGGGATGCTACTTCTCATCATTATTAATAATAGTACCTTTCTTACTTTCACAGGCATCTGATACCACGTTCCGTCATATCTGAACATTAAAAAAAGTATATTAAATTAAATTAAATTAAATTAAATTAAATTAAATTAAAAGTATATTTTTCTAATAAAAAAACCCATTATTTAACAATATTTACACATTATCTACAAGAGAAATACTAATATCCATTAGCCTCTGGGCTGGGAGAGAATTCAGGAAAAGATGAGCGATAGAAGCTCCAGTAAAAGCACCAAATCTAACAGCAATATCGATTTTGTTAAGATTTACAACAACCTAAAATAAAAAATCCGTTGATAACTTTTCAAATTATTGAATTTCAAAAATTCTAAAAAAATTTCACAGAGGTATTGTTTCTTAATGCAATAGTTTATTTCTTAAATAAACTAATTAAATTAATTAATAATTATGTTACATCAGAGTTATATTAATAATTATTATTAAATAAGTAGTACCTGAATTAAAGAAGCACTTATCAATATAGCATTTAATGCCATTACAAAGAAGAAACAAGGACAGAAGAGAGACTCGATGATATTGCAAAACCTGATGAGATAAAAATTAAAAATCCACATAAAGAGGAACTTTAATTCCAAACTATTCCATAAATAAAAAATAAAATATATCTCGACATCTAATTACATTTTTGCTTGAAAATGAAGTTTTTGAATATACGAACTCAATCGCTCGATTATGTTGTTCGAAGCAAAAAACTAAAGCGCTGTAGACTTTTTGACTCCCCTTATCGTCTTCAGTATTTTTAAGATTCTTTAGTTGATAACTAAACAATTATAAATTATTATTAACTAGTAAAAATAACAACCAAAATAATAATTAATCAATTCACGCTCGATCTTTAAGTAGTATTTTTCACAATTAAAACTAAAACTATTTATCCTAACTTTTCTATACGTAATATTATACTTTTTCATGTTACGTTTTTTGTCGGGAAACTTGAATTTATGATTTTCTAGCAGTGTTTTTCACTATTAAGACGAAAACTACTTATCCTATCAAAAAATGTACTAAAGAGAATTGGTAGATCTTTTTAAAGCCAACAATTCTGTTTGTTCGCATTTTTTTGTATCTCGCCGGAAAATTAAATTTTTTAATTTTAAAAAGGCGATTTTGGCGGATAAAACCAGAATCGTTGATCAAGTGGCTAGATAACGAACTCGTCCTTTCTTCTTATGCCTTAAACAAGTGTGCCAAAGCGCAATGTAGTCCGATAATTTTTTTCAAAAGTTATTGTCTTCACAGATGACAAATGACAGATAGACACCGACGTAAAAACCGTTTTCTTTTCTCATTTAGGGTCTCAAAACCACTTGGTAAAAAATGGGAAAGTTATTTTATCAGACAAAACCAATACCTCCCCATATAACAGAAATGCACAAATGTAAAAATTTTAAATGAAATTACCCTATTATTCGAAACAGTCCACAGGCATGTTCACTAAAAACTGCCAAAAGTGACTCACAACCGACGAGAATGCACGTTTGAGAAAACGCGTTGAAAGAAATATGACCTATGATCCAGTAGAAATACTCATCGGAATAATTAAAAAAATAATAAACTGGATAAGGCAACTTTTTTGGACGAGATTCGTTTAAGGGAAGAACAATGTCCAGAATTTGAGGTGTGACTGACATTACCATAATTGTAGCTGCTGCCCCAGTTACACATCCTGAAAATTAGTTTAAAAATTTAATTTAAAAAACTCTACCTTTAAAAAAGATAATTGCCTACCTGTATAAAGAATAGTATAAAGTCTTCCATAATTTGCGTGATGAGAAAGGATATAATTTTCATGGCCTGTGGACCATAATTTCCAATCATACTTGATTTGGTTGAAAAGTGTCTTCAGCTGTTAATCAGAATCATAACTTTTGAAGTAGAAATAATAAGTTACGATATAAATAATAAGTAAAAAAAATATCAAAATGATAGATCTCACTTTCTTTTCTTTAGATGCGAAAATGATAGTGTAGACCAGACATCCAAGAGCAGTAAATATAGTAGGAAGACATCCCACCATATCATCAAATTCACCCCATGCTTTTAAAAAACCAGCCGTCTAGAAGAAAGCAAAAAAATCAAAGTATGTAATAAATATTTTTTATAATAATAGTTTATAAATTACTAATACTATTTATAAATTAAATTGTGAATGATTTATTGTTTTCAGGCGCGTAGGCAGAAACATTTTTCGGGGAGAGGGAGGGGGGGGTTCATCAATATGTCAGCAAATATCAAACATATGTATATACATATAAACTAACATATTTTTCTTACATTGCGGGGGGAGTTGAACCCCCTAACACCCGTGGCTACGCGCTTGATTGTTTTGATTTTATTTTTAACCTTTAAGGCCATGTGTTATACTCTTCCGATCCCAACTTTACCGACGTTTTTTCTTTGCAACGTTCTAAATTTATTGGGATATCAAATTATAATTTCTGAAATCAAAGAGAAAGCATTAAGATATGTTTATCTGTTTCTAAATTTGTATTAAAATAAGAAAAAAAAATTCAAAATAACATTTCTTATAAATGTACATATTTAGGACTATGCTAAACGTACTTTAATTCTTTAACTTTAATTTTAGAAATTTTCAACTTGATCTCTCAATAAATTTAGAAATAGCGATGCAGATAAAAAAATGTCGGTATGGTAGAGATCGGATAAGTAGTACATGGCCTTAAGTTTTATTTTTGAAACACTTTTCAAAAACGCTTTTAAACAGTACCGTAGTCACCAGTATAGCCAAAAGAATAATGATCAAACCAGATTGGATTAAATTTTTTTGCAAAGAGCTGTGATAAGGCCACTGCCCGATGCTTATCAGAAAAAATTTATTTATGTAAAAGTAACGATTGTCAAAGAAATCCATTTCTTCCTTGACAAAAGCCAAACGAAGACTAAAGTCTGTCTTCGAGATTGTTTTCCTTTCTGTGACTGCGTTTGAGTTATTAATTATTCATATCAGAATTGCTCAAACCCTTTGAAAGGAAAAACGGCTCTTACATCAGTACTTACTGTCATATTCTTCGAATGATAAATGTTAGACAATTGTTTCAACGAAATGAATGTCACATAAGATAATAGCTTCTGAATCTGCGTGGTTAATAATTATGTATATTCTTGCTTTCATGGAAATATTGATCCTCATGGATCGATTGGCTTTAATGAACTTGGAGAGAATCAGTTTACCGCGAAATGAGAGTCATTCACAAATGAGAGTAGATGTCAGTTTCATTAGTTGCAGACTGAAGGTAGTATAAAATATTTTTAATATTTTCCAAATGACTGAAGCGTTTAAAATGGAACAACTTCTAAATTGAAGTACTATCTAAATTACATACTCCTTTACTTATTGGAAAACGTGAAAACAAAAACAAAATACAAATAAAATTAAGGACCGTATATCTGGTTTTCTTTTAGAATATGTACAATCTAACCTCATCCTATTTTAATGGTATATTTTGGATACCGAAACCTACCCACTAATAAATACTTATTAAACCAACTATAACGAAACTTACTTGATTGTTTAAACTTTTAAACTTTTAACTTACTTTGCTGTTTTCCAACTTGCTTCAATTTGGTTGGAATACGATGCTAATTTTCTTTACGAGATGCATACTCACTTTGAGCAGAGATGACAATAATTCACAAAATCACAACACGAGGTCGGAGGTTCTCGACTTCTCGCGCTTCTCCTTTCCTCCCGTTTCTTCCCCTTCTTCAAGCGCTTCGCCACTGGCGAATAGCGCGAGGCTCGAGCGAGTCGAGCGTCGTTCGGGGCGTCTCGGCTTCGTCCGCCAGGCAGTCCGCAGAGGAGACTCGGAAGAGTGGGAGACTTAATTCGATCAGTCTGTATGCCACACTCCCATGAATCCATGAAAGGTGCTAGGAGAAGGGATTGACGAATCCACAGATTTTTAATCATTTGCTTTTCCGTTGGACATCTCTGCTTAGAGATTAGGAACTTTGCGTAATGGCTTTGTTAATTTCAGAACTGAACCAAATCCCGACTCTACCTAATTTTAGACATAACCCGAACACCCGAAAACGCGAACGGACCCGAACATCTTGAAATCCCAAACCGATATAAATCTCGACTCCACCCGAAGATCCAAAATTACGAACCGAACTGAAACCCAAACTTGACCCGAATCGACCCGAATATCCCGAAGCGATCCAAATTTTGACCCAACCCGAGCCCATGAAAATCCATAAATCTCGACCCGACCGGAACGTCCCAAAATCCCGCACCGACCCGAATACCAGGCTTAACCCAAATTGACCCGAACATCCTGAACAGATCCAAATCTTGACCAAACTCAAACACACCAAAATCTCTGATTGACCTGAGAATATTCCGAACCCTCGAAACGATGCAAATCTGATGCCCTCCGATAGTGCCACGCCAAAAAGTATTTTTTCTGCAATAAAAACCTCTAAGTCTAGCCATCTTAATTGCGGCATATACGGTTTTCATGACGAATTGAATTTTTTGGTATGTCGGGTCGAGATTTCGGGTAAGAACGTAATTTAGTATATTCAGGTGACGAATTTAGTAAAATCAGGAAGTCGAATTTCACGGTTAGAAATAGGTTTCAACATATAAGGGCATATTAGTAGTAATTACTATAAGAGCAATTTTAGTTTCCCCAACTTTACGCACCCAATAATAAATATTTTTGCTAAATCCAGTCCATTTACCTCTGTTTTGTACAGACCGAGCTTTAGGAAAAAAGAATTTATTATTGAGAACATAAAGTGAGGGAAACTAAATTTTATTGCTCTTTATGGTAAAGTACGAGGTAAAGTCATGGGTAAAGTATCATATCCCCACGAACAATGTATGGTAATAGCGTAATAGTCAATTCGGACTTGGGGATAAAGATAGGGCCAATGCCGGCCTACTTGACCGTGGAGTCTTCCACAGCGTCCACAACCGTTGTTGAGAAAGTGGTGGTGGTGGTCGCGGTTCTGGTCCGGCGCGGCGCGGTGGTGGCGTGAATGTTTCCGTGACCACGAGTGTCAACGATACGAAGAGCTCGCAGCTCAGTGTTCGCGCGGAGCGCGTGCTTGGTGTTGTTTTTTTTCCGCGCTGGTGTCATCCGTCCTTTCGGGTCCGTCCGCCTATTCTCTTTTGAATTTTTCATTGCTACCGAGCGCGTAAAAAAAGGAAAAAATTAGTCAAAAGAGAGGGTGGAAAGCAGAGGGGTGAAACTATCCCCTTTCACGGTTTACACTGCCTAAAATTTGCAAGTAAGTTTACAAAAAAGAAGTTTAAAAGTGTCAAAATAATTATATTACTAAGTAAGAAGTATTTCTTGAATAAGCTTTAAAAAGAAGGAAAGATATTTAGAAATTATCTTCACTTTCTCTCCCCTTATTTTAATTATTTTTTTTTTAAATAAAAATTCTTGTTTCTGTGTAGAAAGTTTAATAGTTTTGAAAGTTTGTTTTACTTCCTCATATGAAAGCTTTGTATCTTTTTTTTCTCAGAAATTTTGGTTATTTATGACATTCTAAGAAATTGGTATTCAAGTTTAATACATTTCAAGAGATTTCGAGGATTTCTAGAGATTTCAACAAATTTTAAGGTGTACCAAAATTTTCGTGTTACTAAAAAACAAAAGTTTTAGTAACTTGAAGGGCTTCTATGCAATTTTAAAACATCGAAAGATTTTTTAATGATTTTTAAGCAATTTAAAAGCTTTTTTTTAATTTAAAGGTCTTCATTAAATATAACGAACTGTAACAAATAGTGATGAATTTTTAATCGGAAATGTTTAAGATATCAAAAGACTAACAATAAATTCATTTTAACGGATTTTATGGAATTTTAATGGCTTCCAAGAGATTTTTAAAAGTGTAAAGAAATGTGAAAGTGTAAAGAAATGTGACAGAAAAAGTTTATTTTCTTCAAAGGATTTCAATAAATTATCATTTAAAATACCACTTTTTATAATTATATTGACGTTCGGACATGGATTGGGTTTTTCCCTATAGCGAAAGTTTCGGATCGGAATTAATTCCGAATAAGTAAATCCGAAATATTCCGTAATTTTTATCCAAACCGAACAGTTTTATTTCGATCTAATCCGTAGGAAGTTTTTAATCCGCATCTATCTCAGGCCCATTTAAATTCAATCCGAACTTGTCATCCGAATGAATCCTGTCAATCTGAATTAATCAGAATTAATCCGAACTTTCAATAAAAATTAATCTGCTCAATCGAAATGAATCCGACTTTTTCTGATTGATTTTTGGGATGTACAACGCAAGTCGAGATTTCGGATAGAATTTTCGAGGACGAATTGAATTTTTGGTATTTTCGGGTCGGGTCGAATTTCCGGGACGTTCGGGTCGATTCGTGATTTCGGGCCGGGTCAAGTTTTCGGAATATCTGAGTTTTGGGGCTGATTGGATTTTTGGCATATTCGGGTTGGGATTTCGGGACCAATTGAGTTTTTGGTATATTCGGGTCGAATCGAATATTCGGGACGTTCGGGTCGAGTCAGGATTTCTGTTTTTTTTTTTTTTTTAAGGAATTTTAAAAGTTTTTGTAAAATTTTTACAAACACAAAATATTTTAAGAAATTTCAATAATTTTAACGAAATTTCGAAAGTTTTCAAGGGATTATAATTTAAATCATTTAAGTCTTCATAATTATCAAGTGTTTCAATTTAATCCGACTGTTTCTTCGGTAATGACTTCTTGCGAATTCGATAACTGCTCCGAGCGAGTCGTTAAGCTTCGGGTGTTCGCATTATGTACCAAGTAATATTGTTGGATAAGCGATATATTCTGGTGCCCATTTCATCCGTTCATCCGTCCTGTGAGAGTAGATGATAGAGGTTTGGTTGGTATAGAGATGTTTGTAGGTGTCCACGATTCAACCTAAAGTACACTCGTTCGCTACGGTTATCTCGGACTAGCTTTCATAAGAATTTCTTTTTCAAAATATTTCTATAGACTGCTTGTGTCCAATGATTCTTTAAATTCCAATAAGAGCTTCAAAGTAAGTGAAAATCCTTCCTTTCTTCAAGTTGTCTATCGGGTTTTAGAGGCAATAATTTTTTTTCATCAACTGTTTTATTTTGCTTTACGTGCTTTTAAACTAACGGATCAAAGAGATCCGAAATTATTGCAATTCGCTTTTGTAGCCAGAAATCGCAATTATCACTTGTTTCAGGGATTTTTGTGCAGAACCAAAATCATTTGTACATTTCGTATGACGTAAAGATAAAAAATTCAGTTCAAAATTCAATTCGGATAAGAATAAATTTTAATAACAAATTTTTTATTTTATAAATACCTTGAAATTTCTTGAAATATTTGAAATCGCAGTAAATTTGATAAAGTCCTTTAACACTAAGAAAATATATTTTATTTATATAATTAAATTATTTAATCTAATTATTAATTAAAATATATATATATTCTCGTTTATTGGGATATTTTTTCTGATTAAGCCATGGATGTAAGAATTAACGGGATGGATCACAAAGTCCCATCTTGCCCGAGGGGGGTAAACTTGGTATATCGGGAGGGACGAAGTTACTCCCACTCTAATGATGGACAACTCGGGATTGGCTAGTAGAACACGCATGAGCCGCAAGGGCCGCGCGTTATTTGAAAGGGAGTGCTGAATATTATTTCTATGAAAGAATTGTAGAATCTTTGCAAATAATAGAATATATAACTACTATTTCACGTAAAAAATAACGAACCTCATTTTCAAAGCATAATATTTATATTTTTTACTACTATTTTCAAACGACACTGCACTTTAACCAACACAAACCAACCAGCCAATCACTGAATGTCCACCATAGAAGTGGGAAGAGTGGGGGTGGTCTACTTCATGCCCCGTACTTACACCGAGCCAGTCACCGCAGATTTGTGCTCCATCCCTATATATCTCATACATCCATGGGCTAAGCGCGCTGACCTAATTACTTTTGAGAACTTGCTTGAAATAGAAAATATACGTGGGAATCGTGGTGATCGATTGTACGTAAATGGTCCGATAATAATTGTGTAGCTTGGTTGAGGACAGTTATTTTTGACACATTCCAACATTATATCTGTCGCGCGACTCGATTTTAGGGTGACCTTGCAATATGAAAGACATTTCAACCCTGGGATGCGACGAATTACATAGAGAAGTGTGTTTTTAATTTTACATATATATTATATTATTATTATGATTATTATTATTATTATTATGTGTATTATTCACTAATCAATAGCAAAATCAATTTTTGCATCAGTTGTGGAATTTCCACTTGATGGAGTCTTCAATTTTATTCATTAAAGTTCAGTGATTTCCAACGCGTGAGTAAATACGTAAAGAAAGCCTTTCAACTCCTTAATCCCCACTCTACATGGGTTGAGTCTCTTCGGCTGTAGGGCGGACGGAGCTGAGCTGCTGAGCGGACCCTAAGTACACTCGGTGGAGGGGAAAAAATAGGAAAAAAGAATAAGCTCGTAAACCTCGCATTAGACATCACTGCATTAAAGATTCTATAGATAAAATAACTATAATGCAAGTTGAGTTGATAATTTTCTGATTGTATACCACACTTCAAGATTTTAAAACATACTAAAAAATCTTAAGAAATTTTAAGGGAATTCGTAGAATTTTATATATTGAAAAAAATCTTTTTCGATTAGAGATGTTCAACACGAGGTTCTCGCGCTTCTCCTCTCCTCCTGCTTCTTCCCCTTCTTCGAGTGCTTCGCCGAGAATTCTCCTCTTCTGCTCTTCTCGTTTATCGAGAAAAAGTAATTTACAAAATGTAATGTGGGAAATTTTTCTTGTAATATTCAAGTAGATACTTAAAAAAAGTAATAATTTCAAAAAATTGTCAAATTATATTTAACAAATTGCCTTTTTTCTATAAAATAGTGAATGTAGAAGGGGTAAATTTCTAGAGCATTGGCGGGACATCTCTGTTTAAGATGAATTTAAAGGATCTCAGGGAATTTTAAACGATTTAAAAATAATTTTTACTTAATTTTAAAAATTTTCCTGCAATTTAAAACATTTCATATTTAAGTATGGCTATTTTTCAGCTGCAACAATTTTTGTCACTGTAACTTAACACCTATAATGTATTACAGACCGCGTAAAAATTACCTTAAGGGTTTCTACTTTCTTCCCTTAGGAATACGTGTAACAGAGAAGACTTTAACGACTCTGAAGCTGCTGTTTGAGCATTGCATGTTTTTGTCCACGCAGCAGATTTAAGTTTGGGGGATCGAAGCACCTGTGAGAAATGAAGCGTAGGCGAAATTCAAAAGAGCCTATTTTACATTTACAAGAATAAAGGGCGTGTGGAACAAGAGTCTTTCAACTGTTAAATTTTATTCAAGAAACACGCATGCAAATAATAGATGCATTCGTGAACTAAATCGAAGATATACGACCTAATATATAAAATTATAAAATCTTGTATTATAAAAAATTTCTGTTCACTCACTATAGATTCCAAAGCGTCAAATTTGTATTCCTGAAAAAATCTGATTCTCAGGAAATTTATTCCGTCTTGAGAGATTGATCACTCTTAACATCTGATATACACTCTTGAAATTTTTGAAAATTTCCTTTTCTAAAAGTATCGTTTACAATATTCTAATTTTTAAAATTTATTTAAATTTATTTAAATTCTTTTCTTCCGTTTTTTCCCCTTCTTCAAACGCGTCACTGAGAATTCCCCTCTTCTCGAGCGTTTTCGGGGCCGTTCGGCTTCGTCCGTCTGGCAGCCGAGTGCAGCCGAGGAGACTCGAGGTAGTAAGAGAGGGGATTGACAAGTTCACTAATTCTTTCTCATCTGCCCTCGCACTCGCGTTGACTTTGCTTTTAATTCATTTTAATTCTACGAAAACCTGGAAATCTCATGAAGTGCCTGAAATCTCTTTAATATGATTCCTCGAAATCGACAGAAGTCTCTTATCATCCGAAATTATGCGAAATAGTTTTTTTAACTCGCTGAAATCTCATTAAATTTTTAATCACTCTTCGAAATCATTTGACATTTTTTTTTTAATAAAAAAGGAGCTATAGATTGGCGACTGTCTACATAGCTTCACTGTTATTATGATTGTGATTTTTTGCGTAGTTAAGAGCTCTTAGTAGACGGGATTTCCTTGATAGAGTCATCCTCCCGGCTATATTATATAAAATCCTTCTCGATCCAGATAACATTTTTCTTAGAGCTTCTATAATAGAGATAAACCAGAAATCAGTTGGAACATTGCTCGGAAATATAAATCTCTTAATCGTTTAATCAAAATGAAAATGAAATTATGTGTTATTATTATTAGATACTATTACTACTACTACTACTATTAGTATCTTATTATTTTACTTTAACGAGGAAAATTTTCTTGATCTATCTTTTTTAATAGCGTTCAATAATTGTGTAAAGGTAACATTAAAAGGTGAAGAGATAATAAAATGCACATATAATAATGCTAAGAATCCAGAAAAAGAACGGAAAGCGTTATAATAAATAATTATGCTCTCTTAACGATCCTCATTCAAATCGACTTTTAGTACATTTTCATACAAATGTCGAAACTGTATCAATCATACATATTAGAATCAGATCAAGTGCTGAATTAACGTAGCGGTCCCATCCCAAGACCTAACGGTCTCACATTCAATAGGGCAGTGGTGCTCAGCTGGAGTTTTTTTGGAATTAAAAAATGTTTACAGTTACGACACTAATCAACTAGCACTAAAAATAATGTAAGAAAGAAAAGAAATTAAAAACTTAATAGGCCGTAAATTAATATCGGATCTTAAAGACTATCTTAAAATTTTCTGTTATGGTTTCACAATAAATGTAAAGGCAGTTTTTTTTCTCGCAGTTACGAGACAAATAAAAATTTCCTCTGCATATGATTTACATTAGATATTAATAATAACAAAGTACGTTAAATTAATTCATTCAAATTACAATATAGCTTTCATAGTTTAATTTTTAAACAATATCGAATTAAGTAGTAGGGAGTAATGTAATTTTAAAAACACAGTAATAAATATGAAATTTTATGATTTACAGAAATGCTACTGCCGTTTTTTCTCATCGCTTTTTGCTTCGGAGGAAGTCGTGCCCTTGCCATTGGTCAGGAGCAAATTGAAAGTGATGAATTCGCACGTCACTATAATTCAAGATACTCGCTCTATGATGAGCCATACAACATCGAGTTCAAGTATCACAATTACGAGCAAATGAGCCGATTTCTTCGGACCACTTCGCTTCGCTTCCAAAACCTCACTGCCCTTTACTCGATAGGAAAATCAGTTAAAGGTATGAGACATTTTTTTAAACTCGAATATTTTCACTAAAATTTTTCTTACATTGCACAGAATAAACCAATGTTTCATTTTGAATGTTTTTTCAGGTCGAACTAGAAATTTTCCCCCTCCACATCTACTATTTTATCGAAAAGAAGAAATTTATTAAATATAATGTGGAAAAATTTTCTTTTACAATTCAAGAAAATACTTAAAAAAGGACGACTGAAAAATCCCGATAAATAAAATTCCTGACGCTTTAAAATTTCCGAATTTTCCAATAAAAATTCCCGAACATTATAACATTGCCGACAATGGAAAATTCCCGACACTAGAAAATTCCTGAGAATGGAAAATTGCCGAAAAAATAAATAATTTACATAATAACTAAAAGTTTTGATTTAATTATTCTGTTTTTAAAAATATTTTTTAAACTTACGGGAATTTTATATTTTCGTAAATTTTGAGTCGGGAATTTTATATTTTGAGCAATAATTTTATAATATCTCATTTTATTTTTCGGTAATTATTGATTCGGGAATTTTGTAGTGTCGGGAATTTTACTTTTCGAGAATTTGCAGTCGTACTTTTAAAAAGGTAATATTTTAAAAAGTTTTCAAATTATATTTGGCAAATTGCTTTTTTTTTTTTATAAAACAGTGGATGTAAAGGGGGAAAATTTCTAGTTTCAATCTGAGAACACTGTATTGAATCAGAAAAGGGACTTGATTTAAAGAATGGCCTTAAAATTGAAAAAAAATGTTTGTTTGAAGGGTTTTAGCGTATATAATATTTCTAACGCAATGATATTTGTATTAACATCTGTCATCGATTATAATAAAGGTAAACTTGAAACCTTGTTTTTTTCTGTAGCTTTATTATTATAGCAAACATATTTTTCAATATATTTTAAATACTGAAATACTTTTTTCAATATTGATGTATCAATATCTATTTGAGTAAATTTAGCATTCAGAGTAGGTAAGCGACATTCGGTTAGCGTCTGAAAAGTGGAAACTTATATTTTGAATATTCGTATCGTTGAAACGTGCAAATATGTCAGTCAGTCGGTATCGATATTCAGAGAATAGACTTGTTTGTACATTCGCTTTCGTGGAGTACCACTTTTCTCGCTCTTCACAGTTTTAAATTCGATACAGAAGCATCTTCGATCTTAACAACTGATATAATTATTTCTTTTTTTCTATGCGATCTTCAAAAAGAAAAGAATCGCTTTTAAAAGATCGATTCTGAAATTTTCGATTTTATTTAATCTATTAATCCGATAAAAACATTGATTTTTGAATCAATGTAAAATAAAAAAATTTCTATATTATTAAAAAAAGGAAAATATCTTTAAAAGACGCTATATTTGCCAATCAAAGGTTTTTTATTTTTTAAATTAACTAATTTTTTAAAAAGGTGCAGCAAGTTAAAATTCTATGATGTGAAATTCATGCCGATAACCATGTTTCTTGTCCTCTATCTGGTCATAATTTTAAAATAATTTTTGTGTGAAAAACCATGAATGGGAAAAATGGTCGCAATAAAAATATATTTGCAGTGATATGAATCTTTTTTTATATATTAGCGATTTTTTTTGGCTGACTTATTCAAACTTTTGTTCAGGGACAAAAATTTAATTAATGGATTAGTAAAACTGTTTTTACTGCTTCTTTCGAGAATTGAGTCAAAGATTTGGTTGCAAATAACTTATTATTATGCCCAAAATAAAGAGAACTACCCAAGGTCAAACTTTAAAATTAAAATTAAACAATTTGTTTGTAACAGGTCGTGATCTATGGGTGATGGTTGTTTCATCGTCGCCTTATGAACACATGATCGGCAAACCCGACGTCAAGTACGTGGCCAACATACACGGAAACGAGGCTGTGGGCCGAGAGCTGATGTTGCATCTCATTCACGTATGTAAATTCACCGTCCGTCGACCTCGTTCGCTTCTTTTTAGGTCGCTTACTGGATAGAAACACTAAACGTTTCCGTCGCACCTGTAAATACGACTATATAGTTCTATATGACTATATATGTTCTATCAGGATGTAGTTATAATGACGAACGTATGATTTTTTAATTCTCTTTCAAATTTGAAAGCCTAACGCGAAAGGGAAAGTGTACAATGGAATTGTACTTTATTTATAAAGAATTACGCAAAACATAAATATTTCCGTTCTAAATACAATTTGGAAACTTTGTAATAGGGTTTTATTTCATTTTTATTTATCTCGTAATTTCTCATTGTAAAATAAAACTTT
>JAUEJJ010000002.1:2943326-2965705 GCA_032164275.1 Synergus coniferae
ATTTTATATTACTATAAAAATATGTTTTAAAGCTGCTGAATTCAAGTTCTAATCGCAAATCTCGATTTTCTCATTTTACTCAAAAAATGTTATAACTATTATAAATATTTTCTGGTTCTGTAGAGTTTTTCTTTTTCGAACTGGAAATTAGCGTACAGAGCGAAAAAATATTTAATTCTAATACTTTTTGCATAAAACAAGTAATTTGAAATCCAGTCTTAAAATGTTAATTTTTAATTTTCAGCTAAAGATATTGAAATTAAAGTCTTGCTCGCTCTGTACACATAATTCTCTTTAAAAATTAAGTATCACTACAGAACGAAAAAGTGATTAATTATAAAATTTTTTATTATACGTAAAATGAGGAAATTGAATTTTGAAGTTTGAACTTAAATCCAACATCCAGTAACAATAAAATGAAGAGATAGAATTTTGAGATCTCTGATCTCAAATTTTGAACTCTAATTCAAGATTCTGGAATTACTAAAGACCCTTAAAAATGTAAGGAACTTACCCATGTCCATATGGTGGGATAAAATAGAGACAACAATGTACCCTGTTATCCTGTATATTTTTTCTATTGAGTCCGCTTTCGTCTGTAAAATACTGTCGAAATTGCTCGTCAATGTATGATGAACACGCTTTCCATGTATCCTCACAATTCACTGAATCACCGAAACCTAAAGAAATAAATAGAAGTAAATATAACATTTAATTATTAAAATATTATTTCAGACTTGGAACTGCTGTAAGTCGCTGAAATAAAAGTAAAAGTGTCCTTTAAGGAGGAAAAAAAGAAATTCGTAAAAATTCGGCAGAATTAAAAAAATCCAAAAGAATTTAAGATTTAAAAGAATACAAAAGATTTATAAATAATTCAAAGGAACTTAAAAGAAATTAAAGAGACCAAGAAAATTGAAAATTAAAAGAAATTAAATTAAAATTTAAAAGAATATAAAAGAGTTTAAAGGGATTTAAAAGAATTCAAAAGAATTCAAAATGACTTTAAAATAATTCAAAAAAATTGAAAAGAAACCAAAATTAATATTACCAGGAGTATCGACGATAGTTAATCGCAGTCTCACACCTCGCTCTTCAATATCCATCGTTTTCTTTTCAATTGAAGTCGTTTTTTCTATACGCTCTAAAATAAAAAAAAATTATTAATAATGATTGTAAAAATATTTTTAAAAATATTTTCCATAATATTCACAAAATAATCGTATGAAAGAATTTCAAAAAATGTTAAGGGATTGAACATTTCAATAGAATTCAAACGATTAAAAACAAATTTTTATTTTATGTTTAAAAAAAATGTTAAAAAAAAAAAAGAAATTTCAAGGAATTGCAAGAAAATTTAGAGTTTCAAAAATATTTTAAGGGATTTTGTATTATTTAAAGTGATTTGAAAAATTTCATGGGATTTTAAACAAGGAGTTTAAAAGTTCCCAAAGATTTCAAAAAATTTCAAGGAGTTTCCAAGTTTTCAAAAGATTTCAAAATATTTTCTATTTACAAAAATAAAAAAAGTCAGTTAATCGTATTTTTTCTTCAAAAAGTTGGAACTCTAAAATATAAATAATTTTAATCAAGGCTTTGTTGTAATTTTAAAATACTAAAAGACTATTTAAATGAATTTAAAGGATTTTTAAAAAACTTTAAAAGATTTCAGAAGGAAGTGTACACCAGATTTCAAACTTCACAAGAGTGATCAACCCCTCGAATAAATCCAATTGCGTACCTGAAGCATCTGGAATTCTTCGATCTTTATAGAGGTCTCCAAGGAAAAGACTATTTATCAAGGTCGATTTTCCCAGACCCATCTCACCCAGGACCATTAACGTGAATTCAAATCCCCTTTTCACTGACTTCCTGTGCACTTGTTCCGGAAGAGTCGCAAATCCAATATAGTCCCTGTCTTGCTGGACCAAATAACTTTATTAATACCTTATCTCAAAATCAAAAACTTAAAAAAAAATCCATCAAAAATTATCTCAAGTAAAAAAAAAATAATAAAAAAAAATAAAAAACTGTAAACAAAAATTCCAATAACAAATTAAATTATTAAAAGGGCACTTTGAAATAGTGATTTCATTAACAACAGAACTAAATCAGTAAAATTGGTATTTTTAATAAAATAAGAAATAAATAAAAATGAATAAATACATAAAAATATTTAATAATTATTAGGCGAAATTTGAACGTAAAAGAAATAAGCAGTTTTGTTGAAGTTGATATACATACATTATATACGACGAAATAAATGGACTCCTATTAATATTGATTAAAATTTGACAAAAGTGTATTTAGCGATTTGTATTGAATATCACGAAATTAAATGTTTTGTTATTAAATATAACGATCGAATCAGACTCTTGGACTTACCGCCTGACATGGTGACGACAATAACAACACTAGCCACTAGCCGGTAAATCTGTCGATGGGATCGTGTTTAGGGTGGCTCGCAAAATGCTTTTCTATGAGACTCTGCGCTGGCGCACCCTCGCATTGCCGATCAATAATGACCTTTGTCTTTTATATGGCAAAGGCTGGTAAAAGCTGCTGGCATGGCATTTCCCGAGGTTTTCCCTGCTTCCTCATCTGACGCAAAACGCAATGAAATTAATATACTATGATACATATATAATTAGAAAATAGTTAAATATCAGGGAGTGAGATATAATTCTTACCTCATTTGACCTGACCCGAAATCCCAACTTGATATCTGAAAATCCCGAAAATCCGCTCCTACACCCGAAATCTCGACCCGATTTGAAGATATACTAAAAGCCCTATTCGACCCGAATATCCCGAAAAATCAACCGGACCCGAATTTACCAAAAACTCGATTAATTATGCCTGAAATATTTTGAAAAATTTACCAGACCTGAAATCCCGACTCTCGACCCGAGTATCCCGAAAATTCGACCCGAATTTACCAAAAACTCGATTAATTCTGCCTGAAATGTTTTGAAAAGTCGACCAGACCCGAAATTCTGACTCGACCCGAACATCCCGAAAATCCGACCCGACCCGAATTTACCAAAAACTCGATTAAGTCTGTCTGAAATATTTTGAAAAGTCGACCAGACTCGAAATCTCGACTCGACCCGAATATCCCGAAAATTCGATCCGACCCGAATATATTAAAAACTCAATTCGACCCGAATATCCGGTAAAATCGAATATCGTTAACGACATTCCTGACATCCCGAAAATCCGATCCGACCCGAATAAAATTTCCCAAAAACTTGATCAATCTACCAAAAATATATATTTCGAAAACTGGACCTGACTTGAAATCCCAACTTAACCCTAACATCCCGAAAATCCTATTTGATCCGAAACTCCTACCATATCCAAAAACCTATATATCTCGAAAACTTAAGACATCAACTACTTTAATTGAATTTTAACTATTTTAATAAATTTGAATAAATCTCAATATATTTCAAACAGTATCAATATTAAAAACTTCTGAAAGGGTTTTAAGGGATTTATTTTCTTAAAACGACTTTCACTTCCTATAAATTAAAAATAATTTTAAAGAATTATTAATAGGGATTTGACGGAATCAAAAAGTGTTTTTGTTTTCCTCTTTTTTTTTTTTTTTTAAATAATTCGACGATCTTCAAATTAATAGGATTTTGTTTTTCATCTAAACATATCACTAGAAACAACTAGAAATAATTCAATAAATCCTTAGAGACCAATTTTTAAACAACTAAAAACTTTAACAATACCTGGTTAAAAGAAAATTCTCTATATTTTCAAGTCAGAAGCAATTTTGGTCATTTTTAGTTTCCCAAGCTAACGTTCGTTCCGATTAATATACCAAAAAAAATTCACAAACTACCTAATATTTATATAAAATTAATCATTTTAATATGGAATACGAAAAGTTCACTCCTTCCTTCCTTTATTCTTTTGTTAATGTCTTTACATTGAATTTCGGGAGAATAAAGCTGAAATAATTCTCAGCGGCCAAAGTAATAAGAGATAGGAAGTTCGAAATCTTACAGGAAGTAGGCGACTTTAACATATACACATTTGCTAGGAATAAATAATTTTACACAAAAATAGTTATACTGATGTGCACAATACATTTTTCGCATGATTAGATAGCACAACATTTATATTTGAGATCCTAGAAGAATACACCGTCTTTTATGATTTACTACAAGCTTAAATAAAACGAATACGGAACGGTCATTTTTTAAATATGTATTTTGTTTTCTGATATTTCAGACACAATGTGAATTACTTCAAAATAGATTGAATTTAAATTTTACTTCGAAACTTTAAATTAAGAATCATGTTAACATCAATAAAATCAACTTCAATTTTAACTGATAAGAATACATATAACTTTTCCATCCTTAAAGCCGTTTATTACTTATCCGATCCCTATCTTACCGAGATTTTATTCTCTACAACGTTACTTTTAAATTTATTGATATCAAATTGACAATTTCTAAAATTGAAGTGAAAGCAGTAAGGTAGGGATCGAATAGGTAATACAAGACCTTAAATCAGAAAAATTGAAAATTATTCAAAATTCGACCTGTTCTAAAAATTCTCAACTAATACAAACAGAAGTTTTTAACTTCAATTAACCCTGAAGAGTGTTTTTTTTTAATAACATGGTGAATTGAAATTCGAAATTAAGTCGTATCTTAATCTGTCGTAGTTTCAAATATAAATGAAATATACAGCAATGCCTATGAATATAACAAATAAGCGTAAGATTTATGTTGCAATTTCAAAATCTAATTTCAGTGCCTAACAAGGAGAACTTGAACGAATTTTCTACGATCTGGCATATCTAAATGAAACAAAGATCCTTTGAGTTCGTATCACAGATAGCGTGAATTTGATTCCGCTCTAAGACCAAGTGCCGATTACTGGTAAAAATAAAAGGAATCAACGAATACTTTTATAAAGTTTCTTTTCTCAGGCAGAAATTTCCAGCATTAAATTAAGTGCTTGTCTAGTGCCTCGTGTCCTTCAACACGTATAAGTTTCGCGAACTTGTCGAAATACTGGAGTGTTTCTCGAGAAAACTTTCGGAATTGTGACAAGACGTCAAGGCTATTTACATTTAAGAGCGTTGAAATCGCGTCCTAATTTCAAAATTTGATTTCCTCTTTTTACTCAACAATTATTCGACTTTGATATCTTTTGGCTCTGTATACGTATTCCTTTTATGACTAAAAATGTGTCCACAGAGCGATAAGAAGTTTACTTTTAATATTTTTTGTCTAAAATGAAGACTTCGATATCTAACTTCAAAATTCAATTATTTCATTTTATGAAAAAAGTATTGAAACTAGACTCTTTTTGCTATATAGGCACACTTCTGTTTGAAAAGAGAGTACATTTACAAAGCCAAAAGACACTTAGTTTTAGTATTTATCGAGTAAAATGAGGAATTGAATTTTGAGATTAGAACTTGACTCCAACAACAGATATCCTTTCGCTGCTAGAAGAAATAATGGCAAATATTTTGATTATACGTGCCAGAGTAAGGCTACGACCAGGAAAACCAGGACCGAGTCGTCGCTTGCGTTGGGGATTTGCAAGTTGGAGAAGATGGTATGGAAGCTGTGGGTGAAGCTAGAGGCGATTCAGTTGTCTTAAGGTCGACTCCTTGGATCCTGGCTTGTACCTTCTCATTTGTTTCTGCCTGCATTTTTATTTCGTACTGTCTCACATCTTCAAATGTCATGTCGTACCAGTCGTCAATCCAGGCGAAGGCTTGACGATGACCCAATAGTAAAATATCGCGGATGCACTGAAAACATAAATTTTAGGCTAAGAATTTTGAGAATAAAATAGTTAAATAAAAAATAAAATAGTTTCTGATGGACAAAGATGGCTTTTCTTATTTTCTTATCAATAATTTTTTAAACAAAATAGTTTGTTATTATATTTTTTTTAAAGGAAATTAAAGATTGTGAGAATAATTGTTACAAGGGATTTTAAGTAATTTATTTTAAAAGAATTTTAAAAGGATTCAAAATTTCAATGTTTTAAATTATTGCAAGGGATTTTAAGAGATTTCAACATATTTCCAATGATACCAGAATGATACTAAATAATTCTAAAAAGATTTTAAGGTATATCAAATTATCTTAAATGATTTCTACTTTCTAGACTTACTCGTTGAACAAACTCTTCAACTCGAGTTTGCATTCCCCAAACTTCAAAGGAAACATTTACTACTTTGTACGAACACATTATAGGTTGTGTCGTGTCTTTCCAGCCTTCTATTAAAGGACCTCTACCAGTTCTTTTCGACTGAAAAAACTTTGGATCCTGCAATAACATTTAAATAAATATTAAACTTTTCTCACTTAAATTATAAGACGCTCCTTGAAATAAGATCTTCAGTTTTACACTTTTATTATATTTTAAAGATAATAAATAAAAAATAAAAATTTTCAAATTTACCTCCTCTTCTTTGTAATGTTTTGCAGATATTTCATCATATGCAATATCTATGAAATCAACTTCTCGATGTACGAGTTCCACCGGCGAAAGACCCAAACACTGAAAAAATTGATCAATTATTTATCCATTCCTAAGATGATTTGAAAAATATTGATTTTTTAAAAATTCTTTTATGTTTTAAATAATATTTACGTTTTCAGTCGAGCCGTTATTATCCTCATATCGTGTTTTGATGTATATTTGGAATTTTGGAATGAAGGAACACTGTAAAAAATATCTGCGTTAGTTAAAAATTTTTTTAAGTAATTTTTTTTTATAAAATAAACATTCAACACTTACAGTGTACTCTGCAAATCCAAACGCCACGTGCAACAAATAAAAGACAATATTATTTTATAATTATATATACATAATTTACATATAATATTATTACACATGTTGTTATATTTATATATGTTTTAGGGACCGTGCTTACATTAAGTTACAGCTCGGGGGGTGGGATTCGGTTATGATTTGTTATAGTATGGGGACGGGGGAAGGGGGGGATTATTTTATCCATGTACGTAATTTTTGGAAATTTTCAAATGAAACAAGTAACTCTCAGTAATAATTACTGAGAGTTATTTGTTTCATTTGAAAATTGTACACAAAGTTGAAATTTAACTTTACGCGACAAAGAAATATTCAAATACTAAAACTTTTCATTACGTAATATCAATTCCTTTATCTTATTAATAGACGACACATTCAGCTAATTGTAAGTAATACTAATAGTATTATTTTTTTAGTACAATGGCACCCATCCGAGTATAATTCAGCGAAGCGCTGCTTAACTTCGGTGATCGAATGAGAAACCTTAAACGATTTCATATATCCAAGTGGACATATATTTGAAACTTATGTATACCTAAATATCAATCTGAAATTAATTATTTCATGACTATTTGTAATTAGAAATCATAAAATTTTTATTTTGTTCAAAATTTTTCAATTCATAACGTCTGAAATTGATCGGAAACGTGGAAGTTGCTTTAAAAAATTCCAAAAATATTTTTGTATCCTTTCAAATTTCTAAAACTCTCTTAAAATCCCATAAAATCCTTTAAATTGATTTAGAAAGTTTTTTAATAGCTTCAAATTCCACGAAAACCCTTAAGTTTTGTAAGCTTTGAAAATTCATTTGAAAAATATTAAAATTCGTAAAATGCCCTAAACGTTCTCACACTTCTTACAATTTCTACGCCACGAAATCTCTTCAAATTACTGACAATCGTAAGAATAACATTTTAAAAATAAGTAAAAATATAGAATCTAACTTAATAAATTTCGAAAAAAAAAATTAAGAATCGCAAGAATAGTACCTGTTATAGTGAAGGGATAATAATTCCATGCCTTTTCAGTAACGTAAAATATTCTTGGGATAATTGATTGTATCCAGTATGGAAGTTTGCTAAAATAAATCAAAGATTTTTTTAATTTGGAGACGTAGATTCATAGATGATCTTTAAAATTCCTTAAAAATAAATTTCGTTTATAAAATTCCTAAAAATCTTTTGCAATTTGTTAATTTTAATCCCATAAAATTATCAAAAATCTTTTGACATCCCTTAAAGGTGTTGAATCCAAATTATAATCTCAAAATGAAATTCCCCACTTTACACAACAATTATTATAATTAAATATTTTTTCACTCTGTAGACATATTTTGTTTTAAAATAGAAACGTGCCTACAGAGCGAAAAAATATTTACTTTTAATACTTTTTGCGTAAAGCGAGGAATTCAAAATTTATCTAAAAATTCAATCTTTTCATTTTACTCAAAAAATATTCAAAATTACAGATTTTTCGCTCTGTATCCACAACTTTATTTTAAAAAATAAAAATTGAAAAAATATTTAGTTATAATATTTATCAAGTAAAATGAAAAAATCGAATTTTAAGATTATAACTGATCCAAAACCCTTGAAATCTTTCAAAATCTTTTGAAAGTTTAAAATTCGAGTGAAAATTCGACTCAAAATTCAAGTGAACAATCCCTCAAGCTTTTCGCAAAATTAAAAATTCTTATATTACCTGGAAAGATGAATCCTTTTTTCCGTAAATCGACCTTTTCCATGGACTTCATCTTCACATTCACAATTCTCTACGACTTCAACACCTTCGTCGTGATCAGATTGCTCATGACTATGTCGGGCAATCATATAAAGCTGGCCAATTCGATACTTAAAATAAAAACATATATTTTTTTATTAATTTCAATCGATATTTGATTTGTTTGCATATTACTATACCGGAAAAAATAAACGATTCAACGTTTGCTTTAGTGAATTGGATTAAATTTTTTTTTAAGAATCCGGATTCAGCAATCGTCTTTCCGATATTGAAAACTCCCGAAATTTTTATTTAACATTCATTTCCAAAACTTGTATTCAAAATTTCTCTTCAAAATTTGGAATAAAAATTTTTAAGAGAAATTTTGAAAAAAAGTTTTGGAAATAAATTTTAAACAGAAATTTGGGGAATTTTTAATTTTGGGAAAATTTAACTACGGGAATTTTTAATTTTGGGAATTTGAAATTTCAATAACTTTCAATTTCGGAAATTTTAAATTTCGGTATTGCTTATACAAAATCAGAATTCAATACAAATTCTGGTTTGAAGAATATAAAAAAAATCAGTAGAGTTTTCGTTTACAAAAAAAAAAATAAATAATAAAATTAAAAAATCTTTAATAAACGATCTTTTTAAATTTTTATTCTGAAATTTTCTATTTTTTAAGAATGCGGATTTATGAAAGCTTCAGACCGATTAAAATTTTCTAATCCTGGAAAAATAGCAATAAAATTATCAAAAATCGATAAAGAAAAATAACAATACCACGAAATTAATTGAAAAATGACTTACAATCAAAAAAGTCGCACTGACAAAAAAATTTAATATTTACGGAATATATGATACTAAACATTGTATATTTAATGGAACTTTTTATAAAAATTAAAAAAAAAATTAAAATGACAAAAAAGAGTAGAACTGTAGAAAAATACCTCTTCTGCGGTGAGTGGCATACAAATTCGATATTCTTTGGTCAAGACCATCTTGAAGAGAGGTGAAAATTCTTCGTGAATTGATGTGAAAATTCTTTAGTTTTTATTTTATAACCTGAAGCCGACAAAAGATCAACGACGCAGTCAAAAGCAACAGTCGATAAAAAACACGGTTCTGACTGAAGTTGTAGTTTTTGTCTGCAAAATCGATGATCAGTCCTGCCAAAGACATTTTAGTGCTAAAAATATAGTAACTAGATTAGAGTTCGAAAATTTTCCAGAGTTCAAAATCTGGTAATATTCTCGAGAATATTACCTGATATTACCAAATATTACCCACTCTAAGTTCATTTTGAAGTTATGTGAAGTTATGGTTCCTTTTGCAACAAATCCAAAACAGGGGCTCTATTTTGGCTCTATTCTCGAGCTCATTTTCGTATACGACGAATGTACTGTTTGTTTTTTTCTAATCAGGTAAGTAAGATCTGGTAAGAGTAAGACAGAAGCACTAATTCGTATACGAAAATTGAAACGCGTAAGAGTGAGTGAGCGCGTAAGTGTATACTCTGGTCTGCTCTGGTATACTCATCACTTACTCTCTCATTCACTCTCACGCGTTTCTGTTAGTGAAAAAAGAAAAGTAGACGAGAGACCCAAATCACGAGAAATCCAAAATCAATCCGACTGATTCCGGTCAATCCGAAATAATCGGAATTAATTCAAACTTTCAATCTAAATGATTCTGATCAATCTGAATGAATCCGGTCATTCGGACTGAAAGTTCGGATTTCTGATTAATTCGGATTGACCGGATTAATTCGAATTCATTCGGATTGAAGGTTCGCATTGATTTTGAATGATGTTTATAACTTTCAGGTTCTTTCCCAGTTTCCTAAGTTTCAGTGAAAATACTCATTATTAGTTGTAGCAAAAAAAAATTTGAGAAACTGAATTACTAAAATGGTAAGATATCACATGTCTTTAAAATTCAATAAATAATATTTATTTTCCAAGTACGACACGACAATATTACTTAAAATGTGACATTTTCTGAAGAAAGAAATTGAATTTCCGCGCCGCGATACAAGCGCGCCATATTGTTTGTTCTTATGTTGGTGACCCTGCGCGATTACTAAATCAGACAACTTCACACCTTACGTGTAAGTCGGACAGTTTCAAGCGGCTCCAAAAAGATTAAAGTAGTGAGAACAAGAGAAAAGTGAACGAATCGAACGTTGAATTTGAGTAAAAATTTTTCGTAATGTGCACAGTGATGCAGTTGAGATAACGCACGATTTTCGGTATGATGAAAAGTGGAACTGTAGAGATGTAGTCAAAAAGCCGAAGAGCAGAAGAGGAAACACCTACCAAAAGTTATAATAGGAAACGTCTAGGAAACACACGTTCGTTACTTCTTTGCATCAAATGGCCTATCAGACGTTAATGCAGGAATACCTGCATATGCCCGTTGTTACACGGGCTTATACGACGGCTTGTGTTATCACTACTCTCGCCGTAGTAAGTTTCTACATTTATTATCCTTTTTTTTTTAAATCTCTAACTCAAACTCGTCTCCATTTTTCATTGCAAGTCACTACCAGGTTTGTTTACGAGCCAGCGAATCAGAGTAGGCCAAGTTGTCATCAAACGTGATTACCTAAACGGCCTAAACGTCACACTTTTTCCATTATCTTTTCTCTTTTTTTTTTGATAATCTTATCATATTGGAAATTTGTCAAATAGTGTCTTTTTATTTTCTTTTTATCTTATTTTTAAGGAATAATTACTCGGTGTACATTGCTAAGTATTTTCGTATAAATATATTTTTGTAAACAATATTATATATATTATTTACATATATATAAATAAATAAAATATAATAAATAAATGTACATATAGCTAATGTAAATTTAGCGAAATTTAAAATTCCCGAAATTGGAATTTCCCTATATTAAAAATTTTCGAAATTTTTGTTTCAAATTTATTTTCAAAACTTTTGTTCGGGAATTTTCAACTTCGGAAATTTTAAATTTCGCGAATTTTCTGAATATACCGAATTTAAAGGGTTTTGAAAAGATTTTAAATTAAATTTTTACAAATGTTGAATTTTGTGAGATTTTATAGGATTTTCAGAGATTGTAACTGATATCATGACAAGTATTTTTAACGGATTTGATGATATTTTGTGGAATTTTAAGTAATATGAGGAAATCCTTTAAAACATTACAAAATCCTTTGATTTTCAATTTTATTGTTTAGAATCCACTGAATCTTTTTAGCAAAAGTTGTGCAAAAACGAGAAGTTAATCGCGCGCCGAGCGCGCAGATTATATTTGCAAATAAAATTGCAAGAAGTCAAAATATTTGTTTGATGGATTGTAAGAATTTTATGGATTCAAGAATTCTTAAAATTCTTATAAATCTTTTATAATTTATAAAAATTTCATAAAATACATAAAAACAAAAATATTTTTTGACCTTAAAATTCCTCAAAATCACTAAAAATTCCTAAGAATCTCTTGAAATTCCATAAATTCCAAGGGAAACTTAAATATGTATTCTTTAAAAAAACCCTTTTGAAATTCTTAAAAATATTTATTTCATAAAAATCTCTTGACTGCTTACAATTTCTCAGAATTTATTAAAATCCCTTAAAATCTATTTAAAAAATCTCTTGATGTTTGAAAATTCCTCAAAATCTTTAAAAAATTTCATAAAAAATCTTAAAACCCTTAACAAAATCTTTGGACCTCTTAAAATTCGTCAAAATCCTTTAAAATTTCTGGAAATCGTTAAACATTCATACGGATAATAAACTCTTTAAATCGCAAATAATGTTGAATGTAAATTATCGTAGCCTCGCAAACATTAACGGAAATAAACTGATAAGAATTATCTTTTTCCAGCTTTACAGTATAGTTATGGCTTCTTAGAATAATACTTTTGTTAGAAAAATCTATTTAAATATTAATTATATCTTTCATAAAATTAGCACAGTTAAAAAAAAATTCTAGGTGCCTTTAAAAAGATACCTTTTTGTTAAATCAAAATCTCTAAAAATTTCCAGAAATTTGTTAAAATTTATTAAATCCCTTGTAATTCCTTAAATTCACAACATTTAAAATTCTTGAAAATACCTTTCAAAATCTCTCAAAGTAAATAAATACTCATTTATTTTTTCAGCAATTGGATTTAGTATCTCCGTTCCAACTCTACTTTAACCCGATTTTAATAATCAAGCGATATCAGGTATGTATAATTAATTATATGCATGAGGTTGAATCTTTAAGCCAAAAACTAGTAGCTATTTATTTACACATTGGCCTAAATATATTTCAAGAATTTTTTAAACTGAAGCTATGGATTTAGACTGACAACTTTTGCTTTCGAATATCAAATAAAATAAGATTTATTTACATAAAATTAATATTTTTAATACATAAATACTTTTTTAATTTCAGTTATGGCGGTTAATCACGACATTCCTCTTTTTCGGAACAGTTGGATTCAATTTTGTTTTCAATATGATATTTACGTACAAATATTGTCGAATGTTAGAAGAAGGGTCTTTTCGTGGAAGAACGGCTGACTTTGTGATGATGTTTATCTTCGGAGGCGTGTGTATGATTGTATCCTTTAAAAAACTATCAAAAACCATTATTTATAAAAAACTAAGTATTTAAAAGAAAATAAGTTTTTCTCTTTATTAAATGTTTAAAGATGTTTTTAGACGTTTCAACTAAAAAGATAAAAAAATTACCAAAAAAAGATACTGAATAAATAAATTAACGAAGAATATTAATACCAAATTATAAAATTGCGAAAAAATTTGTTATTTAATTAATTAGATAAATTAATTACTTAATATTGAGAATAATTGCTGGGAACTAACCATAAATATCGAAAAAATAAATAGTAAATACAGAAATTATTGATGAAAAATAAAAATTTAATGTTTTTATTCTTTACTTCACTGTAGCTCAATTTTATTAATGTTATCCTCTGCAAACATAGTGGAAATGTTTTCCTATACGAATAACAGATTTTTGCATTTTTTGTTAATTTATTATTTCTGGGACAAGCGTTTACAATCATGTTAGTGTACGTCTGGTCGAGGAGAACGCCCTTTGTGAGAATGAACTTTTTTGGGCTTCTCAATTTCCAAGTAAGCAGCTTGACGAGCAACTAAAGATTATTAAATCTAATTAAAAGTTTTGAACCCATGTTCAAACCTCAAAATTCAATTTCCTCATCTTACTCAACAATTATTTGACTTTGATACCTTTTTTCTCTCTATACATACTTTTTTTAGATCTAGAAATGTGTCTATTGAGCAAAACAGCTTACTTTTAATACCTTTTGTGCAAAACGAAGACTTCGAAACCTAACTTCAAAATTATTTCATTTTATGGAAAATTGAAACTCGTATTGAGACTAGATATTTTTTCGCTCTATAAGCACACTTCTATTTAAAAAGAGAGTATTTTTACAAAGCCAAAAGATACCTAGTTCTAATATTTATTGCGTAAAATGAGAAAATTGAATTTTGAGATCAGAAATTGAACCCAACACCCTTAACTTTCAATTAATTCGACTAGAAATAATTTAGATAAAAATAAAATAAGTTAGAGACGTACAAAGTAGATCCTTGTGAAGTGTGAAACTATTATTATTTTCTCTTCCACAGGCTCCGTATTTACCCTGGGTGCTTTTGGGATTTTCCGTTTTACTGGGGAATGCCATTTGGGTGGATTTGATTGGTATAGCAGTAGGTCACATATATTATTTTACTGAGGATGTATTTCCCCGCCTGCGAGGAGGTTTCCGCATTCTTAAAACTCCACAAATACTGTAAGTCTACCTCATCAATTAAGAACGTTGGATTTAATTTAATTTTAATTTAATTTTAATTTAAAATTAAGGCCTTGTATTACTTATCCGATCCTCATCTTACCGACATTTTTTCTCTGCAACCTTACTTCGAAATTTATTTAAAATATCAAATTGAAAATTTCTAAAATTAAAGAAACTATGCTGAGGTACGTTTATGTGATCCTAAATTTTGATTAAGATAAAAATTTTCAAAATAATTTTTTTTATAAATGTAAATATTTAGGACCAGGTAAACAAACCTTAATGCATTAATTCTGATTATAGAAATTTTCAATTTGATATTTCAATAAATTTAGAAGTGACATTGCAGAAAAAAAATGTCCGTAAGGTAGGGATTGCATAAGTAATACGTGGCCGTAAAGAAATGTTTATTTGAAGGGCCTAAAATTGTTGAATGTCAAATTAAAATAATTTAATTTTGTATCTATTTTGTATTTGATTATTATTAAATGTCCAGCGTAATGTTTCTTACGTATAATATTGCTAGTTGGAATTAATGTTCTTGATTCTCTAACTTTATTCAAATTACAGAAAGACTCTATTCGACGCGCACAACGACGATCCTGATTACACGCCTCTGCCGGAAGATAGGCCAGGTGGCTTCAATTGGGGACGAGCGGCCAACGTGCAGTAATTACCATAAAACTTTCCAATTCCCAATAATTTTCGGCGTGATTGGTAAATATTTATTTTTCCGAATTGTTCGGAACCTAAACGTACATCTTCGAAAATCCGTGACACTGACAGAGGTACTGCTAATGTGAATTGCAGTGCCAAAGTTCGTACCACGCGCTGTTTGTTAATAAATTTCATATTTGCTAGCAATAGTTAATAATGATGTAAGACGATTTGATGAAATGTCTGTTGTATATTGTAAATTGTAGTTGGTCTTTTTTATCTTTTTTTTTTCGGACATCGCTCGATTTATTTGAATTCCGAGCGCAGTATATCTTATATCATGAAAGAAGCAATCGTTTATGTATCAGCGTTAAAGGAAAGTGTATGTTATATATAATTTTATATACGCTCTAAAGCAAACAACTCATCATATTAATGGTGTCACGTTCCTTCAGCGCATTTCTTTGTCTATGTAGCGCTGCGTGGAATGTATAAAAATCATTAAAAGTTTATATTTGTTAATGGTTGAAAACTCTGTCTCATTTCAGAAAGCAGATTTCCAAATCGATGTTTTGACCCCTATTGAATCAGTCAGAAAGTTCTTTGGGATTTTTTAATAAACTTGAAAAGTTAAATCAAATGTAAAGAAGAATATCTAACAGGCACACGAGAAGAAGGTTTTTGAGGTCGCTGGTACTGAATCCGAATGAATCGGAATTAGAACTTTTAATCCAAATGAATCCGTATTACTCCGAATGAATTCGGATTAATCAAAAATTGTAATTCGAATACGCTGTGATACACAATCTCGAAGTTCGAAATATGGAAAGAGTTTGTGAAATATGTTATTTCACACTTCCCAAAAATATTTTAAGAAAAGTATTTCTTTTAAAATAGAATCTATTTACACTAGCTAATTTAACACTTTATTTTGCGTCTATTTTCACCCCTCTTACACTCCCCCTTACGTGCCCTTTTGCCGTCCGTCTATGGCACACCCTCCCAGTAGATCACGAAAATTTACCGAAATTTAAAATTTCCCAAATTACAAAATTCCCAAATTTAAATATTCCAGAAGTTGAAAATTCCAGAAATTGAAATTTCTTGCCACTAAAAATTGCCGATATTTTTGTTTAAAATTTATTTCTAAAACTTTTGTTCAAAGTTTTTCTAAAAAATTATTGACAACATTTTTGAAAATAAATTTTAAATAACAATTTCGGGAATTTTCAGTTTTGGGAATTTTAAATTTTGGTAAATTTATGTGATCCCAAACGGAGAGTTGAAAAGAATTGAAGGTGAATTAAAAAACTTTGAAAGAATTTAAAAGAATTTAGCGTGAGTTAAAAAAGAATTGCAAAGAATGAAAAATATTTAATTAGGTAAATAAAACAAAATACGAATGATCTAAATAGAACTCGAAACTTCAAAAGAATCTAAATGCTCAAGTTTAAATTAGTAATTCATCAAAACAAAAACAATTTTTTAATATTTTAGAACGTCAATATACACTTTTTTACAGTCATAAAAATTTTATCTTTTAACTATTTTTGTGCAGTAACCATTTTCATCATTGTTTTCAGTTTTTTATTAATCGTAAACACGACTGTATCTTAAGTTAAAATAGTCGTGTAATAAAAGTATTAAAGAAGTAATCTCAATGATTTACCTCTTTTCCGTATGAAACATTACGACACTGGGTGGCCACATGTGAAAGAAGTCAAGAAAAAAAGAAATTTGTCTGGCAAATGTCTGGGAAATGCGAGTATTTGTTATGGGATTTTAAGAAGTTCGAAGACATTTCTACGTATTTTAAGGGGTTTAAACGTTTTTCGTGAATTGTAAAAAATGTTAAGAAGCTTGTAAAAATTTTAACAAACTTTGACACTTAAAGTGACCCTTTAAGAAATTTAAATTTTCCTCGTGAAATTAAACAAATTTTTTAAATGTATTTTTGATTTTTAAAAGATTTTGTGGGATTTTTGTTTACCACGCATTTTTCTGTCAGGGAAATTTGTACGAAAATCAGGGAAATTGAAAAATTGAATTTTGTGGCCACCCAGTATCAGCTAAAGTTGTGATAGACAGATAAAAAATAGTAGTTTCAGGAAGGACACACGAAAGTACATTTAAATATTTTTTCATTATATCCAAACAATATATGTATAACGTGAGCACATTACTCCATTTTTAAAGTATATAAAATGTGTAAATAATATCTGTTATCAGTGAGGTAAATGCTAGCACAGATATACAATAAGTAATACGTGTCAAAAAAGTTCCAATGTTCGAGAAATTGTCAAAGACTCAGCATTATTATAAATAAAATGCGAAGCAATATGGTTGGTCTGTTTTTAAGTTTAGCAGTTTTGTTTATTTCTATTGGTAAGTTTATTTGTTACTGATATTATCTATATGAATTTGTTAATATTTAATATTTAATACTATTTATTAATATCACGAATTTATTTTTTTTTTACAGAATTAAGTTCACAGTCTGATTCTATGCCACAGTCGCATAATAGTCGAGGAAATCCTCCCCCACGGAAGTTTTCTTTAGGAGAGTCTTCAGCTCAATTTACACGGTCACGACGCATGACTCTACCTGATCCTTATTATTATGATACAAATGGTGTTATTCGATCACATGTTTTGCCTGGGGCTCATGCAGTAGTGGATAATATCAAAGGTTACTTTTTTGGAATGGCCAAAGGCGAACATTTTTTTCCAATAATTCAGCATGGCAAGTATAAGATTTTCAACTTAAAGGATCACATTATCATTTCATTGCGTCAAGAAGAATTCGAAGTAATTCTAGATAAAGCTAATTTCGAAACTATTATCGATTTACCAACAAGTTATCCTTCACGTGAATCACCTGGTCCTTCAACCAATTTGCAATTGAGACCACCAGGCCAAAAGTGAAATTAATATACTCTGTTAATAACTTTGTAAGAAATGTAAGAGCTTTGTAATTTTAACATCCGCAAATAAAACCAATAGAAATAAAAAGGGGTTAAAAAACAAAATATCAAGGTAAAGAGTATAACTGCCTACTCTCTGCACCTGTTGCACACAATATTTTTTGTAATAAACGCAAAGAACTTTTGACTGATTCGTATTAAAAAGTTGGTTCTAATTAGCCTCGGATTTAAAAAAAAAAAACTGAAAATTCCATTTCCATATTTTACTGAGCAATATTAAAAAATGCAACAATAACAGAGGTGATATAATTTTAATTTTTATACTAGAAAATACATAACTGCTCGATAAAAATTTTTCATTTTATCTACTGCTTTCTTATTTTAATAGAATAAACGTAATTTACATTTGTAGTTTCTTCATTTTTCCAATTCACTATCGTAACTTTTTTACTCTTGATTTCTGGCAAAACATTTTCAATAATCGTCTCATTAAAAAATAAAAAAAAAAAACTTTAATATTACAGACTCGATGCTTAGTTCAAAATTGAAACACTCTTTCTCTTCTTTATAGACATTTTTGAGCTATTGTTTGCTTTTTTAATTTTGAGCCCGAGAGTTCGGCTCTAAATTTCCAGGTTTGGACCTAACCGGTGTTAATATACATATACAGAAAGATGTGAAGCTCCACATCAAACAAGTCCACGTCTTAAGGCCATGTACCAGTTATCCGATCCCTACCTTATCGGCATTTTTTCTAAAATTGAACCAAATACACACTAACAACACGTTTACCTGGCCCTAAATATTTAAGTTTATAAAAAAAAGTATTTTGAAATTTTTTTTAATGACAAGACAAAACGTAGAAATGGCATTACAGAGAAAAAACGCCGGTAATATAGAGATCGGATAACAGATACATAGTTAAGGGTGTCGGATTTAGGTTCTAACTTCAAAAATCTATGTCTTCATTTTACTCAACAATACTAGAGGTATAATTAGATTTTGCGTATTATGAGAAAAATATTAAAACTACATTTTTTCGCTCTGTACCCACCATTCTATTTGAAAAGTTAGTACCGCTATAGACAAAAAAAAATTATAATTTTATTATTAATTAAGTAAAATGAAGAATTTGAATTTTGACATTGTAACTTGGATCCAATGCCCTTAAAGTTCGAGACTTTGATTAACTTCACATCAAAGCTCTTGATGACTTTCATCTCGATGAAGTCTATTTAAAGTTAGTTGTTAAAATTAGTCTCCAAATTCTCGACGTCGATTGTGTCGAACTTGTTTTTGTCTCTTGAAGCAAGTAGCGCAGCATTTTTTTCGTACAATCGTCGATACGTCGCACATTCTTTTGTATGATGTACATATCGATGGGGGTGTTATGTTGTCCTTGCAATCTAGTAGATAAAAATTGAGTTATTTCTCTATTTAGAAAGCATATAAAGTCTGAATTCATTAATTAAGGTCATGTGTAAGTTACCCGATGCCTAACTTACCGACATTTTTTCCCTGCAATGCTATTTCTGCATTTTTTGCCATATCGAGTTGAACACTTCTAAAATTGAAGTAAATGCTGACTAACAATATGTTTATCTGGTCTTAAGGCTGTTGGAGCAACGGAAAAAAAATATACTCCAATAAGTGGCGAAATCTGTAGAGTACCTCTAATCCGCCATGTTTTCAAGCATTTCGTAGGTATCATTTTGAGGCCGCAAAAATACATAATTTGAGGTGCCGTTTGGCAGAGGAGGGTTTTTCGTTATGAGGAAGTTTGCTTACTCACTTTTGTTTGAAAAAAGTAATTTGTTTGGCTAAAATAGAAAAGTTTAAATACTCGAGTGAGAAAAAAGTACCGACAATATTTTGATGTGGAACACAGAAAAAAAAGGTCTAGTTTATGTTACAGGCTTAATTTAAATTAACTTAATTTAAGTCGGTACCCTTCTCTCACCCGTGTATTTAAACTTTCCTATTTTAGCCAAACTAATTATTTAAAAAAAAAAAAAAAAATAAGCAAGCAAACTTTCTCATATCGAGAAACCCTCCTCTGCCAAATGGCACCTTAAATCGTGTATTTTTGCGGCCTCAAAATGATACCTACGAAATGCTTGAAAACATGGCGGATTAGAGGTACTCTACAGCAATTTTTACTTGCTCCAACAGCCTTAAGTATTTAAATTTATAAAAAAATATTTTGAATTTTTTTTGTTTTATTAAAAATTTAGGACAAGACAAAAGGTAGCTTAGTAGATTCTCTTTAATTTAAAAAATTTTCAACTCGATATTTTAATAAATGTAGAAATGGCATTGCAGGGAAGAAATGTCGGTAAGGTAGGGATTGGATAATTTATACATGACCTTAAGGATGTTGGATCTAAGTTCTAATCACAAAATTCAATATTTAATTTTATATTTATTATATATTTTTTAAGTATTATAAAATTATTAGAAGTATTCGAGTACTATTCTCTTTTTTTGAAAAATGAGTACCGCTGCAGAGTGCAAAAATATCTGATTTTGTAACGTTTGTTAATAAGTAAAATAAAGAAATCGAATTTTAACATTAGAACTTGTATCCAACAGCCTTAATAATTAATTCAAATACCAAGTTTTTCGTCTGCACAATGTTTTCTGTGGAGACATCGTCTCATTTGGAGAGGTTTTCTTTCGGAATTGCAGTCCACGGACGTTAGATTGGTTATTCTGTCTCGGCAAACGACATTCCTGTATTTGAAACCAGATCTTGTGGCACACGTAGCGTTACACGAACTCCATTTCCCTGAAAAGGTAACAATTTAGGTACTTATAAAATTTATCAGGACAACTATTTTTGAAAAATGATTAAGGTCATGTATCACTTATCCGATTCCTACCTGACCGACATTTTTTTTCTACAATTTTACTTCTAATTTTATTGAAATATCAAATTGAAAATTTCTATTATTAAAGTTGAAGCATTAAGGTACGTTTATCCGGTTGTAAATATTTAAATATATAAAAAAATTATTTTGATACATTATTCCTTTCAATTCTTTGGCACTTTTAAAAATTCTTTTTATTTTCTTTGACTTGATCTTTGATTTCTTTTAATTAAACTCGCCTTTAATTATTTTAAATGCTTATGATTTTATTTGAACTATTTTATTTGACTTGAATTCAGAATGTTTCAATTCCTTCAAATTCTTTTAAATTCTTTTGAATTAGTTTCGAATTGTATTATATTTTTTTCGTTTTTTTTTCAATCCAGTCAAATAATTTGTTTAATGCACTTGAATTTATTTTATTTCTCTAGGTTTTACTTCAATTATGTCGAATCCACTTCTTTTCTTTTGAATTCCTTTGAAATCCCAAGAAATCTTTTTAATTCCTCTAAATTATTTTGAATCCACTTTAATCTCTTAGAATTCTTTTCTAGGTCTCAAAAAAGGCATAGCATTGAAAAAATGACCAAAAATTCTTATAATAGAAGCAAATTAAGTTACCAGCAACCCATTTTCCCCGACGACAATCTTCCGATGTCGGTGGCCTATTTTGTAACCTGCAGTCACCAGGAATCGAGCAGGAAACTTTTCTGCTTCTTCTGCCAAACTGACACAAACCCCATTTTGAAACGATCCATTTTGGTTTGGTGGTGTATAAGGAATTTTCTGGATTTTCGTCAACGACATTATCGAATTCGAGGATCTCCGGCTCTTCCGAGGTGACGCTATCAACGATCGTGATACCGTCTTGATCACTGGAGGTGATATTGTAGAAAGCACCGTATCTATCTTCAGAGTAGACGATGAAAGGAACTTCAGAACTTGATCCACAGGGTGGTAAATTTGGACATGGTTCGACTTCGTCTGGTCGAGCAAATTTGTCGCAATCTCGATCGGGCAATGCAAGGTCTGTGCTGTCGGTACCCTTTCCAGATGAGACACACATGACAGATCTTTTCCGCAAGGCTCCTTCTCCACAGGTGACTGGGCACATCTGCCAGGGTCCAACCCACCACCTTCAAAATTAAAACATAAAAATTAGAGAATATAGTTTGCTGCTCCTAAAAATTATTTTGATATCGGGAATGACCGGGATTTTATTTAAAAAATGGGACTTTACTTCTAATCGCAGTGAAATTCAAATTTTTATTGAGTTACAGTTTTACACGTCTGTTCTGACGAAAATTTTCTTTTTTACATTTATTGGGTTATGAAATCAAAAAAATGTTATTCTTATTTCTTTACTAGTATAAGTAGGTCCTCAGCGTTGCCATTAAAATCTCCTGCGCTTCTTTATATTCCTAAAAATCCCTGCGAATTCATTGAAAAAATCTTTTGACATGATAACATTCTTTAAAATCTCTTAAAATTCCTCAAAATATTTTTGAATTTATAAATATCTCTTGAAATTTTTTAATTACATGAAAACCTTTAAAATACTTTCAAAAACTGCAAAT
>JAUEJJ010000002.1:2977002-2996225 GCA_032164275.1 Synergus coniferae
TCAGGAGAAACAAGAGGGCTTCAGTAATGATGGTACCCCCACTCCCGGGAGTTTCGGGACCTGTATATACGACCGTGGTCTGAGTCACCTGATCATCTAGAGATTTAGAGTTGTAAAGTTTCATGAAATATTGGTCAAATGAAAAGTTTCATGAAACTTTTGAAACATTTCAAAGTCTCTAAATTCTGTCATTGGCCGTAATTTTGCGCGCGATTCAAAATCGAATTAATTTCTAATTCTTGAAATAAAATTAATAACAATGACGAATTATATAAATATGTTGTAATTTGCATAATTTCACACTTTAATCAACAAATTAAAAACATTAAGTTCTGTTAATTAATAATAAAAAAATTAAATAAAAGAACCACTTTTTTCTTCTTAATTCCAGTATAGGTAAGCCGATAAGGGATCACTTACCGACCGTGCAGTTATCGACCTTGTATTTGATGAAGACTCATCACCATCCGCCGGTAACATTACCTCCCGTCGGTAAGATACATCACGGATATGCCAACCAAATTTGAATCTGTGATGTAAATATGAAGTGCCGACTGAGGGTAATGTTACTAACGGATGGTAATGAACCGTCGGTAAACTTAAAGGATATAACTTGACGGTAAATAAATATGTTGTAATTTGCATAATTTCATATTTTAGTCAATAATTAAAAAAAAAAGTACTGAATATAAATAAACATTTTTTTTTAATTTTGTGGAATTATAAAAAAATGGTTATTTACCACGAAAAACTTGCAAGTCTCATTGGATATTAATAAAAGCAAATAAAGTTCAAAGTTAATATAAATTTCGCTCCTTCAGGAAATTATTTAGCTCTTTTAATACACTTCGAATGTGGAATATTTAAACTTATACGAAGTTTATAATTTTTGAAAGCACCTACAGTTACGATAAAAGTTAAAGTTACTTTGCGACTAGTTTTTACAGGCACTTTGTCACTTCGAGCGTCGTACTCAAGAACGTTGAATTGTACGCTTACATTTCCTAGGAAACTTGCTTGACTGTTGGAAAGGTACATATAATATATATTGCTATTAATAAACTTACCATATGTTTGCCACAATGTGTACCAGGTGCTGCTGGGTGTAACATTGTAGTGCAAGTTCCGTCCACGACGCACCAAAGTTTAGAGCAAATCTAATAACGTAAAGTAATTACTAAACCATTTCCACAATAAAACAATTAAGGCCACGTATCACTTATGCAATCCCTACCTTACCGACAATTTTTCCTCTGCAATGTTACTTCTAAATTCAAATTAAATTTATTGAGATATCAAATTGAAAATTTCTAAAATTACAGAAATTATGATAAGGTATAGTACATTTATCTGGTCCTGGAATTTTATTTTTAAAAATTTCAAAACAATTTTTTTTATATAAATATAAATATTTCGGACCAGATAAACGTACTTTAATGTTTTAACTTTAATTTTAGAAATTTTCAATTTGATATTTCGATAAATTTAGAAGTAACGTTGGAGAGAAATAATGCCGGCAAGATAGGGATGTATCTAATAATCTATCTAATTATATTTTTTGGGCAAATCTCCTCTTTTCAACACCCTTAATATAATGTATACGTCAAAGTTTTTTACTCAAAATAGTAAAATGTTTGGCGGTTTTTAATAACACTTGAAAATAAGTTAATCATGAAAAAATTGGTGCTTATAGCTGTCGTAACTTGCACGCGCAATATCGATTTACTACACTTTCAGCCACACTGTAGAGGCGTATGCAAATAATAGCCGTACTCCTTTCAAGAGGGATAATTCATTTTATTAAATCAACCACGCCGGAAGAGTATATTTGAAATGGAAAAATAATAAAGTAAAAAATCTGTAAATGTTTTTAAAAGAAAATTACAGAAACTCAGAAATTTAAATGTTAAATTAAAAATCTTTCTTGGATTCAAATTGTTTAAGGATTTTTGAGATATTTTTAAGGATTTAAAAATACTTCAAAGAAAATTAAGAGATTTGAAAGTATTGAAAGAATATCAGGGTCTTTCTCATTACTTGTAACCTTTCTCAAGGTTATAAATAATTTTTAGAATTTCAAAGATTTTAAAAATTTGAAAAGAAAAATGACCTTAAAATAAAAAAATTTAAAAAAAACATAAAAAGTCTGTTTAAAAGGATCCCAGGATAAAGTCCCTTTCAATTTTTATGACGATATTGCTCATAACGTCAAATCTCAATGTTTTATAAAAATATCAGTAACTTTCGAAATAATAAACGTTTTTTTAATTCCTATAAGGCTCATTTTAAAGGTAAATTTCTATAAAAGTCGCCAGCCTGACCAGTAGTGTAATTCGTAGAAGTTCAAAGTATTAACCCTTTAAGGGCCAATGTTGCAGCTGAGCAACATTGACTATTTTCGATTTTCTTGATTTTCTTGTAACCAGCTTATAATTCCGGAAAATAAATACGTGGACTAGATCAAAGTGGACTATTCCTGAATTTTTTAATAATTTTTATTCAACGGGTTCTAGGCTTGGTCTTTAAAGGGTTAAACAGAATTCCCAGAGATTTGAAATGACTTTAAAGAATTTGAATATCAAACAATAGTTTCGAAAACTTGTTCAACGAGATTTCTCTAAACATTAAATTTACAAAGCTTTTCCTGTGATTGTGAGTTGATTCTCCGTTGCGTTTGTGTTGCTATTCCCAAGGGACGTCACAGTTGAGATACTTTCCTTTATACAAATCTAACTTTACCTCCTGCAATGGTGAACAAACTGACGCTTCCCTGACTCCAAATTGAAGTCGACACTGGTGTTCTGCATTGTACATGGCTCCAGGAGGAAGGTCTGGATAAGCATAATCGTTATCTGCAGGTTCGTCCTCTAGACACGTCCCTTTCCCCTCGCTGAAAAATATTTACAAAAGCTTTCAGGGGATTACAGTAACGCTCAGAAAATTCTATTAATTTTTGAAATAGAGTGTTTGCTTATAAAATTTGTATGGGGAGAAATGAGAGAAGCTGTTGGAGGAAAGGAAACCTGGAAATAGGATAATTTGTTTAGAAAAGGAGGCAAAAATCGAAAATAATTAAAATTTTGAAAATAATTGAACAAATTGAAAATATTTGAAAAATTGAAAATAATTGATGAATTGAAAATAATTGAAAAATTGAAAATAACTGAAGAATTGAAAATAATTGAAGAATTGAAAAGAATTGTAGAATTGAAAATAATTGAAGATTTGAAAAGAATTCAATATAATTGTAAATATATAATAAGTATTCAAAAGAATTTGAATCTTATCCAAAGAATTTATGTAAACTAAAAAGAATTCAATGAGAGTTGAAAATAATTAAAACTATATTTCCGAAAAAATTGAAGGGAATTCAAAATAATTTGAAAGATCTGGTCAAATGTAAAGATTGAAGTTCTAGAAGAAGATATAAAGGAGATCCGGAGGAAGAAAACCACTTACTCTAGAAAATTAGTTATGTCTCTTCTCGAGCATCTGGACCAAGCTACGATCATTGTGTCTGCTTCGAATGTGGGTGTCATCACATGCAGGGTGTTACCATCACGTCTGTTGCAGCCAATTTTGTCTGTATCGTGATACATCCCAAAGCTAAATAAAAATTAAAAAATAGCAGTGTAGTAGAGGTAAGCCGGTTTGGAGCCACTTACTTAGTTATCGACCTTGTATTGGCTGACAGCTCATTATTATCCGCCGGTAATATTACCATCCGTCGATAACATTATCATCCATTGATAACATTACTATTCTTCGGTAACATTACCGTCCGTCGATAACATTACCTCCCGTCGATAACATTGCCTTCCACTGGTAAGATAGATTATGTACAAAACAACGAAACGCGAGCCTATGGTAGAAATCTGCATTGCCCACTGAAGGTAATGTTACCGACGGCTGGTAATGAACTTTCGGTGTATACAAGGTCGATGACTGCACGATTGGTAAGTAGTCCCATATCGGTTTAGCTATACTACTTAGAGTCATTCTACAGATTCGAACTTTAAAAAAATTTGTTTCAATTTTTTGACCCGGCGCCAGCAGCTCAAATAAAGCAATATTCGGTTTCACACTCAAATCCCGGCTTACTTGTGGCCTAACTCGTGGGCAATGGTATGCGCGAGAGTGATTCCGTTGTCCTCGTTGACGCTGCAACTGCGATCGGGTTGACACATACCAGCCACATGAGCCACGCCAAGAGTGCTGCAAGGTGTATTGGCTCTCGAACATATATCCTCTCTTGTAATCAAAATCGCTACATCATGGTGATTGGGATGCGAGTCCTCGCCAGGATTTAATTTCTGCTGCCACTTGCAGAAGTTGTAGAGTGTTTTGTCAGCATTCACTGTGATGTTCAATCCTTGCTGAAATAATAATAATTAATAAATAAACAATAAGTAAATAAATTAAGGCCATGTATTACTTATCAGATCCCTGCCTTAACGACATTTTTTCTCATCAACGTTACTTCTAAATTTATTGAGGTATCAAATTGAAAATTTCGAAAATTAAAATTAAAGTATTAAGGTACGTTCATCTGTTCCTAAATATTTACATTTAAGAAAAAAGTTGTTTGGAATTTTTCTTATATTTTAACCCTTTAAGGACCAAGTCTAGAACCCGTTGAATAAGAATTATGAATCTAAGCTTGTTAAAAGAAAATCAGGAAAATCCAAAATAGTGAATGTTGCTCAGCTGCAATATTGACCCTTCAAGGGTTAATAGAGAGTTAGGACCAGAGATACATTCCTTAACATATTTTCTTTAATTTTAGAAATTTTCAATTTGATATTTTAATAAATTTAGAAGTAATGTTGTAGGGCAAAAATTATCGGTAAGGTAGGAATTGCAAAAGTAATAGGTGGCCTTAATTTTCCTTTTCAGAACTATTCTAAGTTATGCAACTTTTTATATATCTTTTTGGTGCCGTACAACACAATGTGAATCTACTCTTTATTTATTTTCCATATAATCAAGAATCTACCACATAATCACAAATTTATTAAATATCAAGAACTTCTGCAGACAGCTTGACCTTTTGAAGGAAATGCCATTGGGTTGAAGAGACTTTAGGTAGCAAAAAGTAACAGTAAAACGCGTTTTACGAGAAAGAAAACTTTTGCAATTTTTCTAAGTGCCTTAGAGAAAGGGAAAAAAAAGTAGTTAAAAATGACTAGAAAATCTTCAAGTAAAAATGAACTTTGCCCATGAAATAGTGGCAACTGTTTCATTCCGATCTAATCCGAAGGCAGTTTTCAATCCGAATTAATGCAAGGATAGACCGGATTAATTCGGATATTTTGTGAATGAAAGTTCTGATTGACGGGATTCAATCGGATTGAAAGTTCCGATTGATATTGACCGGAATCATTCGGATTGAATGTTCGGATTAATTCTGATACAAATTCCGGAATGATTTGGTTTGGATCGGAATGAATTTCAATAAGCCTTCTATAATTCTCTGTCTTCATAAGTTTTGGTTGAATTTGAAGCTATATTCCTTTAAACTTTTAAGAATGTAAATTGCAATTTATTTTAAAGGGTCGTGGTGTAGAATAGTCAGAGGCCATCTGTCTTGAGATCTCGACAACTTGAAACCTTGATGGACAGTTTTATCCATTAGGGCTGACTATACCTCTGCTTCGTCTTCCTCCATTAGAATAATTCTAACCACGACGACGTTGATAAAGTTGCCGATGGTCGGGTCGAGGTAGAGAGACGAGACCATATTCATGATTGTTAAGAGATAGGTTTCCACATCCCCGTCTTGGTGAAAAGCCATCATGGTGGTATCAGCGACGACAAGGGCTTCCACGTGTCGCGCCTGACTTACAGACCTCTTGGCCCGTTGCCACCTTTTCGGCTGATGCTTTCTTCGCCCCCGACCTTGAACTTGCACAAGACCAGACTGGGTTTGCCACTCCAGGTGTGTTTCGGTCAAACGACGTGGCTCTGCAAGAGTTATTTAATTCCAAAAGTCACTTTATTATTCACTTTCATGGTAAAGGATTTCAAATAGGTGTACGAATATTCCCCAAATTTTATTTACCCTACGTTTTATTTTCAGCATAGCTAAGCGGGTTATGTGCCACTTACCGACCGTGAAATTACCGACCCTACATTTACCCTCCGTTGGTAACATTCCCGACAGCCGGTAATACTACAGCCAGGTTTGTAACAGTACCGACGGCCGGTAATGTTGCAGTCAGTTTTGTAACATTACCGACAGTCGCAATGTTACCGACGAATGGTAAATGTAGGATCGGTAATTTCACGGTCGGTACGTGGACCAGATACCGCCTAGCTTTTAGGACAAATAGAAAATGTATCAGTTGTGAATTTCGATAAATAAAAATTATAATAAATAGGTATTAGATGCCTTGATTTTCGGCAAAATAAAACTTAGCTGAAATATTAATTTAGGGATAAATACCTTAAAAAAGTCTTGAAATTTTTATTAAAATATTGAATTTAGGTGTCCACTCAAAAAGTCGTGCAGTTAACCCCTCGTTTTACGATACATACTTCAACTTTTTCTAGAGTTTAGAGAAACGAAAAAAATTTTTTTAAGATAAAAAATGTCTAACTATTAATTGCCATTAATTACGATGTACCATTTATTGTCAACTCTTTTTATAGAATTCGAAATTGTAACGAGGCTTTTAATGTTGACTTAGATCAAGAACGTGTAAAGCTGATTCTCAGTTATTTTTTGTTCCGCGTGGTTTTATTTTGCAGTCACCATTAGCCAGCCTCCGGTCAGAAATCGTGGCAGGTTTAGACCTTGCTTCGTACCCGAAGGCTGGCAAAGTTGCTGATTTATGCAGATTGGCCGATGGCAAGGCTACAATTAAGATTTCATTTACCATCAGAATGGATCGCCCACCACACGATGCAAGTCGTATACAAACATATATGTATATACGCCCCACCGAATAACATGTGTTCCATATAATAATAAATCCGGTTCTCTCAGCTTATACATTTCTTCTTTCAATGATTATTATTAATTACTTAATTAAATCATTAGTTCTATTAAAAGTTTTGCGGCTCTTCAAACAGAACTTCATATTATTATTTACCTCTGATTATTTATCATCATTTTAATTGTCAAAAAATTAAAAGGGAGTTGTAATCAACTTCTAGGTAATCCCAAAATCGATGACTAGATTAATTTACAAGGATTATAATTAGAAATAATCGAAGAGAAATTGAATTTTGAGATTAGAACTTGAACCCAGCTATTAAAAAATTCGTAAAATTATTCACTTCAATAAATATTTCGTAGGCAAATGAAGTTGAACGTTTAGCAATAAACATCGGCGCGGTTGTCTTTAGATGTATTTTCTGTCTACCGGTCCTGCGGTGTGACTAGAACTTACGAGACGGGATCGTCTATCGGTTCTCACCGCGGGTGCCGCAGTTTCTCTCGTGTTTCTTCTTCTTTCTTTTCTTCGGTCTACGTTTGGTGCCGGTTGTCGATTCGAGTCTATTGGTTGACCTGCGAAATAGTAGATGAGGTTTGGCCATTTCCGAGGGTAGGATATTTGCATTTCTTCCATCAATTTTCAACTGTTCAACGAATTCAGGAGCAGCTGGCTCAAGCCAGAATTCACCGTGATCAGCCTGAATGACACCTGCCTGAAACAAAAAGTGTAGTGTCATATTACGAATTTTAGACAAATCTATTAAAGCTGTTGGATCTACGGTAAAAAAAAATAGAAAAAAATACAAAAATACAAAAATATTTTCTTTTTTCCGAAAAACGATAATAAACCTAAGTCCTGCCATCAAAAAATCGGCCTCGATTAAAGGATTTCGTCAACCTGTATTTTTGCAAATTTATCACGTAATTTTAGAAATGAGGTGGATTTTTGAATCATTATACATCAATTTTTTTCAGATTGCTCCATCAGTATTAATTATAAACATTAAACACACAAATGCACACATGCCAATAATGCTGTTCATGTTCAGGGATGATCCACGTTATGACTAGTTGCATTCAGGGATGGGCAATGCAATTAGCTTTACGTAATGCAATTTCATTACAGAATCGAGAGAGACGATTACAGCTGCTTACAGCAGAGTAAATCGCCATTCAAATCTATTAGAATTCCACTGTAGCTAATCCGATTTTGTGATTAACTTTAGAAGGTTTTGGATTGTTACATTAGCATTATACTTATTCTATCAAATTTTAATATTTTACAATTATTACATTCTCATTAGAGAAGATATTAGATTTGTCAACTTGGTTAGCTAGCCAGTTTCGATAAAAAAAATGGAATGTTTCCAAAATAGTTTCAATAATGATACTGACATCTTCAGCATATAAACTTGAACCGTTTTCAACAGCAATTGCAGACCAAAGAACTGCAGAATGCAGATTCGACGCCATTAATTGTCCAGGCAGTTTTTCACAGAAAGTAGCTCCTTCGCAAATGTTTATCACTGTGAGCATTATCGAAAGTCACACTTAACGCCCAGACTCGATCCTCTTCTTCGCGTTTACGATAAATCACGACATACTTAGGCAGATAGCTGTAGCTACCTATAGATAGGTAGATACTACGGTAACGTAACCCGAGCATACTCGAGCTCAATCTAATTTTACCAGGGGGATTTTCCCCGGAAGTACTGCTCTTGAAAGTCAAATAAAGAGCTCGTCCCTCAAAAGGGCTTCGAAGATCGTAAACGAGCTTTGAGTTCGGCAGAGTTATATAGAGTTACACGTATCTTCTCTTCGCTTTTGCGGTTCTGCTCTAGCGAAGCGGTAAGATTTCATCTCGATTGTAAATCGACTGACTGAATTAGCGATGATACGAGGGAATCTCGAGCAATGAAAAGAGACGTTCTCTCGAACCGAAACGACACACGAATCCACATTTACAACCTGCAGATTTCTTTGTTATCAATCAGGTGCAGTCTTGAATTTCAAGCATTTCCAAATAACGATGTGGGCCCAGAAATTTATTATTTAGTGCCTACTACACTTATCAGAAGTGATTTATTCACTGAAAATTCATTTTCAGTTCTTTTCTCTTCAATTGTATCAAAAAAAATATTTTCACTTAACCAATTTGAAAATAGCGCAGTCTTGAACTTCAAGCATTTCCAAATAACGATGTAGGCCCACAAATTTATTATTTAGTAATTTATTCACTGATAATTAATTTTCAGTTCTGTTCTCTTCAATTGTTTCAAATAAATATTTTTACTTAACTGATTTGAAAATAGCGCAGTCCTCCATTTGGAAATTTTGGAAAAGAAACTGATTTTAAAAATAGGTTTATAACCCTGATATATCAATTTCTGCGTAAACGCGCAGCATTGAAAGAGAGATAGAGGGAGAGAGCTATTATCCCGGTTGATATGTGGTTCTGCAACTTTCTGGAGAAAATTGAGCAATTACTTGGTGTTGCGTGCAGCAGTCGAGTTTGTGGAGGGTATAGTACTGAAAGAGGCTCATCTCAAGTCTTCAGTCTTAAGACAGAACTCCCGGCAAGGCTTGTTGGTAGTCTCAGTTCTATAGGAAAGAAGCTTATGTTTGTTATGTATAATACACACAACTAAGGTGCGCCGCTATAAATCTGCCAAGTGGTGGCAAATTAAATCATTAGTTGGAAGCTGCGAACAAATTGCGCCGACATTTACACTCGCTTCTTTTCTTTTCTACCTTCTGTTACGGCCGATTTAAGGTTCGTGGCGAAAAGCATTTGAGATGTTTTTGTTTACATAAAATGTGCTTCTCTTGCGTTACTCAATGCATCTTTAAAAAACATACGTTTATGTTTATGTCACCAGGGCCGATTTGAATATTAATGTAAACGATTTGAAACAAATTTTAATGTGATCCATATTGTATTTAATCGAATTTAAACTAAAGAATTAAAGCATTATATAATAGAAAAAATCGCGAGACAAAAAACACGCATTAAGTGAGCGTATACATAGAATCTTTAATGTGGATAAAATTAATGAATGAATTTCCCGTACTTAATTACAAAATCAATAATTATCAATTAAGACATGTGTTTTTATTAATGAAGCATTTTCAATTCTTTTTCAATTCACTTTCCGTGCATCAGGAGTTGTAATGATGCCAAGAAATTCTCAATCGACGTCGATTATCATATGAGATTAATGGTAAGTCATCTCCTTGGAATGGATATGGCTAAGTAATTTGCACTTAGAAACTTGAGATAACTTGACATTTTTCCGTGATGTGACTGCAAGGCATGGCGGAGGGCAAGACCTTACCCAAAGGCGTTTGTCGAGACGAGTCACGCGAGAAGATGAACGAGCATGGTTCATTTTACCGGCTTCTAGGGGGAGACTATCTTTCTTTCGATCGATGTAAGAATTAATAGACTTGCGTTTCTAGCATACATCAGAAAATCCTACTTGCTTTTCAAATTAATTTCAACTTTATCTTGTCTCTTGGCAGGTCAATCCTTCAATTAAAAGAATATTATATGGTAGAAGCATCAGGATCTGATGATCATCATTTCACCAAAAGAAGAATTACATAATGCGATCAGAAGAAAAAAACGTTATCAATTTGAAATGACCCTAATGTACGTTGTGCGTATGTGTAAATTTAATTCTGTTCTGGGATTAAAACAACGGTTAGGCAGAAGAGCAGGTAGGCGGTGAATCGTCGCAGAGAAATCACATTACACCTACGCAATAATAACATTACTCGAGCAGGCCTGAAATTGTCGAGCATTACACGTATCGATGTCAATTAGGTGCATTCGGCTGCCACTCATGTAACGGCTACACGTCGCCGAGGCATTATTCGGTTATTCTCACTCGAATGGTTCACACATATATAAATATACGTGCTTGGTAAGTTGGTATACACTTGATCGGTCCTTCCACCAACGCTTTGTGACAAGCAACAGAGAAAACTTCCGCGAAACTTTGACAAATCGTCTTTTATGCAAATCAGCAGGTCTTTGACAAATCATTCAGGGAATGAAACCCACGATTTGTAAAAACATGATTCTTCAGTGTGAAACACTGTTTCATTGTTTTACAGTGAACATAAACATTGTTTTCAATTTGAAACAGGAACGTTCCATTCCCAAAAGAATCAATTTTCGAATTGCTTCTGAATCGAATAATGGAAATCGCTTCTTAAAAAGTCGGAATCCAAAGAATGTGTTGGACAAACAATTTTTTTTTCAGAAATCAATTCTTTCCGATTCCGATTCTCAAGGTAAAAAATCGAATGTTACCAAAATTGAATAACGCTTATGAGAAGTAATTTATTCACTGAAAATTCATTTTCAGTTCTGTTCTCTTCAATTGTATCAAATAAATATTTTCACTTAACCGATTTGAAGAAAGATCCTTAATTTGAAAAGAAGACATCAAATAGAAAGAAGCGCTGAAAATAAGAGTGCGATAATATAGCTTCAACTATGTTAACGCATGCTGACTTGCTACATACAATCCTCCTCTAGCTCATTACACTTATCTTATCATTTCCAATTGGTAAGTCAAAACTAAGTCGTAGCATGTGTTCTCCTCTCACCTATCGAAGTCTTATCCCAACTAGAAATAGGAGCCAATGAGCAGAGTCTATGGGCGTAGCTGTAACGCATACATATATGTATATCCAGTGGTCTAGGATTATTCTTAGAACTCTCGGTGGAAAACGGCAAGTGGTAGCGATCATTATGCACCGCCCACGCGTACGGGAGGTAACAGCAACCATTCTAATGACGACATAAATCACCCGTCCGTAGGAAGCATTTATCATTATCGAGGATATCCACTTGCGTACCCGGGCTTTCTTCTTTCTCACCCCTACAATCACGCGCTCTCTTTACTTACTTAAAAAAAAAAAATTATGACATGCATGAGAAATGTCACGCGATCTTCTCCTCGAAGTCTAGTGCAGTTCTTCATCCTCGCTCCCGATCGAGAAACAGAAGTCGGAACAGGACGGCAACTGTCGAATCGTAGACATTAATTTGTTGAAGAGATTAATTTCATTCATATGTGATTAAATTTATACCTAAACGATTCAGGATAACACCTACAAGGAAAATAATTTCACGGATGACATTTGAAACCGCAGTTTTGGTGCAAAAAGTCAATTAGAATAAAGAAGACTACACGTTATGATTTTTATGTCAAAACTTGTTCAAGTTGATGGAAATCTATTATGTCTGATTTATGTATATCATATAACTTAGGTTCTAAGGCGTGTTCCGTGTACAAGAGCTCCTCCCTTTTCTCTTTCTTCTCCACCCTCTCCTTTTTCTCGTTCCTCTAGAAAAACCTATTACCCCACCGAGATACGGTCGTTTCGTGTCACCGATACTTGTGTCCTATTAGCATAACACAAAGCCAGCAAAACCCACAGATAATATATAAAACTTTAACCTGAGATCAGCTTATATAAGCACAGAGAAAAATAGATATTCAAAAGTGGATATTGAAAATTTGGATATGGTGATTGTCCGTAGGATCTATATATTATTACCACGTAGTATTGAAAACAATTTTTTCAATATGCAAGATATTGCCCGTGTGGAAATTTTGTCATGGAGCTATTATATTTGGGCCCAAAAAAGGAAAATATTGGTCCCAAATTTGGGATCTAGGCAGGACCAAACCACAAATGAAACGCCTAACCTGGTTATAGAGCCTATAGCTTATCAATCGACTTGGCCCCAACTTGGCTTTATTTATTTTTTTAGTCTCGGCAATATTAAAATTAAAAACTGTTTTTTAAAATAAAAAAATGAGTAGAAACATTGATAAGGATAAAATTTGTTATTTAAAAGAAATACAATACTATATTATATATTATATCACAATATTTATATTTTATTTTGAGGTTGGACGTCATTTTGTCCTAAACATAATATTACTTATGAATTATTTACTTACTTTCGTTTTCGTTCTGGAATCTTGGAATTTTGGAAATTTGCTCGATGCCTCCGAATGTGACGAGAGCTTTTTACTTTCGGCTTTTTTTATAAATTTGTATCACACTTAAATAATTAATACACACGAAATCACAAAAACACTCCTCAATATAACCTTAAACCAATCTATTATTTGTCATCTACATACTTGTGTTCAAGCGACTGAAAACATATGACATCCAAGTAGATGGCGCTGCAATCAAAAACTGTGAAACAGGGTTCACAACGCAGGCTCCGTACTCTACTGCGCATGCGACGCGCTCGACATCTAATTGGTTGCTATTCGCGCGCAGTTTAAAATGATAAAAAAACATTATTTTTATTGTTTATTACAAATAATGGAATTTCAACTTATAGAAATATTGCTTAGACCGATATTAATGAATCTTGATAAAAATTGAAATTAATTAAGTTTATCTTCTGTAAATAAAAAATAACTTATTATATAAATATTTTTTTCACAGAATATATGTACTTAATTGATTTTTATTTTTATCAAGATTCATTTTAATTAGTCAAATCCTTACTAATTCAGTTTAAGAGAGTAACAGATGCGTAGATAGTTTTTGTCCACGTTTCCATGGAATGCCGTAATGGTTAAAAATATACTCGTTACCGGTACATCTGGCTCAATTTTCTCTAATTACATGTTTGCATACTGCTCTGCTTTAATTTCCAATAATAAAAAACCGACTTAATTAACACTTCTTAGTCCAACGCAAACTGACCTGCGCAATACCTCAAGGTTTTCATGTGCGAGATTTTACTCCTACAGAAAAATTTTTTTCAATTGTTCAGAAACTGGTAAAAATAATTCTGTAAATTATATAACAGCTTTTTTCAGACTTAGCGCCAGATTTAAGCCCATCTTAGTCTTAAAATAAGACTTTATGGTCTTGTTTTAAGACCGTAAAGTCTTGTATTAAGACTGAGATGGGCTTAAATCTAGCGTTAAGTCTACAAGCGAGTTTAAATTAAGGTAGTAGTTCCCTTAACATCTAGAAGGGAAATAGAAGTGAAACTAATCCAACAGATGGAGCTCCGATCAAGTAGGCTGGTTTTTGCATTGCCTTGCATTGGGCAAAAAAGTTCAAATAAACTAGGCTTTCTTTCTGTGAAGGACAGCCATTTTAATATGATGTTAAAGTTGCCTAGCAGAGATAAGTACAATAGTATTACTAATTTCTCGAGCAGAGCCATTAAAGCGAATGTGTACAACTGTACATTAAAGAAGATAATGTATCAGCTGATTAGCATAACTCCTTATATATTTATGAACTGAAAATGAATGCCGAACGCAGACAAGAGATGAAGATAATTTTTTTGCGCCCTTCATTTTCTGCTGCATTGCTTGAATCAAAAAGAACACATCATTTGAGACCGTATCTGAGCGCTTAATATATTTCTAAGTACTGCCGTGTGGCGATGCGTCGATCTAATTAAAATAATTTACAGCATTCTGCACTGTGTATGTCGCATTTATCGCACTGGATCGCTTCATGGAACTAAATCTCAAGTTTATACATACATCTACACACATAGGATGGTACAGTTTATCTTTCTCAGGACTCTGCAACGTTACTCGTTGTAAATTATTCTTCCTCAAGTTCCACTTTATTATTCAACAAGCGGCTTAACCGCACACCCGTCGGAAAGCTGCGTGTATTTATACATAATGTAAATCCCGAATTTTCGCAAGGGTGAAGTTTGACGGCCACTCGAGGAAAATTCAACCTTATGCGTTTGCATGTTTTTATTTTATTTTTTTATCATTACTAGCGACTATGATAAAATTAAATTTTTTCGTATCGAAACAAAAGAAGGTTTTACAGGGTAATATTTACCCATCTGAGAGTAATTTTCGTTCCAGTTCAAATTTACCCTTTACTCAGGGTAAATATCACAGTTGGTATTTTCTGTGTAATGAATTATCATAATTAAAAAAATGTTTGACGAAGTTTGATGACATCCGCGTATTTCAATGGAAAATGTCACTTTTTGGTCGCCCCCAGGAAAAAAGAAACGATTGTACTGATATATTTTCTGTCATTTCTGAAAATTTCAGCGAGACATCTTCTTTAGTTTAAAAATAAGAAGATATATGTGGTACGATCGGTTGATAGTGACATCATAGTTCACCATTTGTCCTTAATCGTGACCGCAAGAGGAGCGACGTATGTGGCCTTACGATGGTACAACGACAATGTTTAACGGAGCAAGGCAAATACTGTACGACACTATTTAGCAAAGGGTCATAGAGCGTCGATCGAGTAGAGAGTAGGTATTCATGGGCAATTGCCAGATTGGCGATTGTCCGTAAAATTCGTGGCCTCCGCGTTCACGAGGTAGTAAACTCGATTAATCGGCAAGCACCGACACCTCTGGGACACGCAATAAGTAATTCAACTGCCACTCGAATACGAAGTTAAATTATAGACAGTTTAATTCGAACCAATAAACTCGTGTGCATTTTTCTAATTACGACGATTATAAATATTTCAATTATCGAAAGAAATATTGATTTTTCATATCGCACTTTTATAGTGGGCTTCAAGATATTAGGAAGGTGGGAAGTCAATAAGGGCGTATCTCGCATAGGAGTCAATAAGGGCCATATCTCTCACGGGAGTCAAGAAGGGTGTATCTCTTTTTATAATATAGAGAGAGTTGTTAAATTGATTACACGAATGTATATTATTTCCCGAGTATAATCTAGAAAACGTAAAAGTTGACGCTCATTAAGCTCTATATATAAATTATTGTTACCATGTGATATCGTTATACGGCCAACGAGAATGGAATGGGGCGGTTCTAGCGGCGACAAGTTAACGCCTATGTTTCATATTTAATGTTTATCCAGCTTTTGATGTTGCGATAATCAGATTTGTAACTGGCTTGACATTTCGCGTCGCTATATGGTACATTTAAAGTTGTGAAATTCAACTTGTTTACCTAAAATTACGTGAACGAGGATCTGTTTTCTAATTAGAGTATGAATTTTTTACATCGATTTTTAATTAATAAAGTGCATGAAATTAGTGTGATGCATAAAATGTATATAAAATACATGAAATGTATAAAACGCATGAAAAGCATAAAATAAATGAATAACACAAAATGCATGAAAAACATAAAATGCATAAAATGTATAAAATACATATAAAATGTATAAAATGTATAAAATGTATAAAATACATATAAAATCCATAAAACATATGAAAAGCATAAAGTGCCTGAAATGCATGTTAAAACACAAAATGCATAAAATTCATGAAATGCATCCAACTCGAATTAATTCTGTGAATCGCTAAATTGATCTGAAAATTATACATGTCAGCAGTAATTTCCCTCGACTCCTGTAAGCACTTGATAGCTAAATATTTATCGTCCTAATTGGGAGAATAATTTGATAATTAAGAGGTCTCTTCATCTCACGAAGGAAAAATAAGAAGAAGCAGTTCATGCACAAAGAGCAGCAGATCAACGGAAGATAGTCGGATCTTGGGTTTTAATGAAAAGGTTAATTAAGAACACAATTGGATTTCATTATGTCGGTTAGACAGAGACGTAAAATATGGGCTTTAATAACTGTGCAGCGGATAATGCGAATAAGTGGCTATAATAGATATTAACCCGTGCGGTGATTTCTGCGCTAAACTCCAATCAAAGAGGTGATTCGCAGGAAGCTGGAAGTACACGTCGGAAGGTGTCTGTTAAACTCCTAAAGGAACAAACCTTATAATGAAATTTTAAGTTTAGCACATCGTGTTATAAGATGAGCTGATTTATAGTTTATGATCTCATTTTTTAAAATAAAGCTTGAAAGGTTTAATAAAGGATAGAATACTCTTTTTCGAATATTCGAAAAAAATGTGCGTTGAAAATCTTTTAAAGACACTTTTTTATACTCCCGAGGGACTAAAAAGCAGAATTTTAGCATCTATGTAACTAATAGGCGAAGACAGGTTGTACATGTATAAAATCATGTACAAATACGGTAATTGAAATTTAATACACATTTCATGAAATGTCATATAGATTTTCCAACATAGCTGATGCAACTTGTCAACTGCGACTGTAAAAACTTGTCACAGGTGACTAGTCCTTTTAATTTCAAACTCAACATATTTTCCTTGGCTGCAAGTATGTTTACATGACTATCACAACAGAAACTTGCATCAAACTCATAATCGTGTCATAATAATCTAACATCAATAATGTTGGTACACTTTCGTCTCAGTCAGGGTTACCAGCAACTCCATAAACTAAAAAACGGCAAGATCCGTACATGATTATCATGTAAAATTATGGACATGATAATCAGGTAAAATCATGGACATGATAATCAAGTAAAGTCATGGACATGATTATGATGTTACTGAACACAGACTAAGACATCATAATTATTTACAACACTGCCATCTGCTACTGTTATCCAATTATGTCAGTACCATGGTGGGTGTTGCCTATGAATGATACTTGAAGGGCCTAATTTATTGGTACTAATACTCATGTCTGCCGGAAATATACACAATGTCTATACACCTTATGCCGCAAGAAGATGACCAATTTTTTGGATGCACGCGAATTTAAATAACTTTTAATGTATTATAGAGAAGAATGATCATCTGGCATAGAATCTCATTAAAAACAATCAATTTTGCGATCTTGTCCATCCTTCCGCTGAACATTTCTCTGAAAAGTGGAACGTGGGGTGTGGTACCTGCATACAAACATTCATACATACAAATAAATGCATACATACATTCATGTATACATACATACATACATACACACATATATACATACAAATATACATACAAACATACATACATTTATAAATGCATGGATATAATACATGAAACGTAAAACTCACCAGACCGTCACAAGCTGACAAGGCAACACGGGAATTGGCCTGTCCCCGAATGTATCCACGGTAATGGCATTTACTAGAGCGGTTTTTCGCCGAGTGGCGAACGTGGAGGTCCCGCTTCCGCCTCTCGATGATCATTCCGGGACTAATAAAGTCGTTGGCTGGTGTCAGGTGTATGTGATATTCAGTCCCGGCTCGAGCCAGATGGAAATGCAGATCACCGTCCCCGTTTTCGTCGTGATGATGGGTCACATTGTGAGAAATCAGGTCACCTTCGAGCGTCACCTTTCGTGGAAACACCATCTCGGAATCGTGAAGGTGCTTCTCAAGGGTGAACATTCCTGAAGCAAAGAAAATACTAGAGATGCAACATCGAAAATAGAATATCGATGTATCGATACATCAATATATCGGAAAGAGGTGTATCGATGTGGACGATATGTACATCGGATCGTAAACATCGATACATCGGAAAACATCGATGTTTTCCCTAATGATCAAAATTTACATATTATTATGAGGCAATTATGATAAAAATTCTTTAATTTCTATATATTTTAAAGAAAATTTATTTTTGAACTGAGAAATATAGAAATACAGGAAATACCTAACAATTTATAAATATTATTTTCATTTTTCGTTTACGACTAACGCTCTCCAGTTCTAGTTTTCTGGTGATGGAAATAAAAAACCAGCTTCGCATGTTTCGATCTGTGTAAATATATAAAATATCGAAGATCGAATCTGAACATCGATACTTGGGATCGGTGTATCGGAAGCAAAACATCGATGCAAATATATCGATATATTGAATCAAAAACATCGATAATAGCATCTCTAGAAAATATGTACCTCTTGTTTACACAAAAATAAAAACAGTACGGAAAATGTGTTGCGGGTAATTTCAAATTTTGCGGTTAATTTTCAAATGGATAAATAAATTTAATTGTAAATGGGCCATCGTAAAGGGGTGGTAAAAGCTACAATTTTCGGTCGCAAATGGGCTGTAAAGGGTGCCAAAAGTAATTTTTAATTAATTTTTAACTTTCTAATGTAAGTTATGAGTCAGAGCACTAAAGCCCTGTTCCTACTTACATTAAAAATGCAAAAGTTAATTAAAATCGCAGTAATGAGAAAAATATGAACTTCAATGAGTAGATCGACATGTGCAGATATATTTTTTGTGATTTCCAAAAATTTGAGTGAGATATCTTCTTTAGTTCAAAAATAAGAAGCCGAATTACAAGTAATCTTGTTCCTGTCACAACCTTAATTTCGAAATTAATTTTTAATTTTGCAAGACTAAATCCCAGAGATAATGATGTTAGTGGAGACGAGATGAAATGTCGGAGGACACAACTTTCTGCTGCATGTCGTATTAAAGGAGG
>JAUEJJ010000002.1:3015540-3035534 GCA_032164275.1 Synergus coniferae
AGTAAATTATTTAAATGAGTTATAAAATTTAATTTTGTTATTTTGCCATGCATTTGGAACGATCATAGGGGTTCGGCATAGCTGGCGCCACCACTCGGCGTCCGTCAACACATTGGACATTTTCAACTCGGAGTTCCACGGGGCTGGTTCATGGAGTCCAACTGAAGATTTGCTGTTGGCGCAGCAAATATCTGGTCAAAAAAATACATGGAAGCCGTACTACCGTGGTTCACGTAGACTTCCCAGTGGAGAAATATTGCTATTGATTGATTTTGAATCGCGCGCCAAATTTTGCCCAATGGTAACATTTCTCCAGCGAGTAGTCAACGTGAGCTGCGCGCGCAAAGAGCTACTTTTGGGAATGTGATGTAGAGGACAAAAAATGCGAGACACATATATTTTTTATCTGTTGAAAAATACTCTGAAAGGGTTCAAAACAATCCCAAAGTTTGCTCCTAAAAACAGTTTTTCAAGGTATCTGTTTCTATGCAAATTTTTTTTTCAAACCAATTGGAGATTGCTTTTTATTGAAATAGCATTTGGATCTCCGAGGATCATATCCCTTATTTCTTATATTGATGAGTGCTTATTTTAAAACTAATTAGTGTTCACCTTTCTTTGACAAATTTTTAACATTAAAGTAGCATAAGTAACATTTCTGTTAACGCACTCTAAATAATACTGTTTTCAATGATTTAAATAATGATTACAAAATATACTTACCATATGCTTCTCTAATTTTAAGAAATTGTTAATCATTTCATACAATTAAATTCGGTTATTTAATTGTATGATGCACAACAACATTATATCTATTTACATGTCAGCAGATACAATATATGTATATCTTTCCGATGTTACATATTTCAAACCCCCCTAAATGGTTTTACTGTGATAAATATAGTTATTGTTATACCTTTCATTTGTTCATATGAACATGAAAGAATGTTCTACAATTTTACTTTTAATTATTTATTAAATCTTATGAAACGATAAAGTCGATGAACATTACTCAATGTTGCACTCGAATACACACCGTAGGAGAAGTTAAAACTCGAAAATGCAGTATACAAAGTTAACTCATCTGATTATATTTATTGCTTATGCATTACAATACTTTAATATATAATATAAATATTTTTTTCAAAGAAATGTAAACAGTCTAGGGTTACCAGAGGTCCGCTTTTAAGCGGACATGTCCGCTTATTTTGTCCCGTGTCTGCTTTTACACTTTTTATATGAAATATACCCTTTATTTTCGATTATTGTAGTAATAAGTGAGAGTCTTATAAATGAGGTACATTTTTGATCGTTGAAAACTGTTAAGTTGGATCGAAATTCAATAAAACATTGTCGAATAAAGGTGTTCGAATATTTTTTATTTTACTTATATTCCTGTTACGCGCCGGAGGACACAACCAACACCCTATTTGAAAAACTTAAGAGATGGTTCCTCGTTTCAGGAATGGGAAAGAATAGGATTCCCATTCACTGGGATGAGGATAGCCAAAAGATTTAAAAGAAGAAAAAATATAGACGCAGATTATAAACAATTAGATTTAATTAAGTAGAGGATCGAATACATGGTTTGAAAAAGCACTCGCAGAAAGAGAAAAGTCAGTAAATTTGGATTTCGACTAGTATCTTTGACTTGCTGCATAAATGATTGTTCAACTCCGCTCCCTTAGACTAGTACTCGATGTTGATAGTTGTAGGCTAAGTCCAACTTAGCCATAGTTGATAATTATGTCGGCGACTGAGTCCAACGAGTGGGATGCCGCACTAGGTCCAACTAGTACAATTTCATAAGTCACAACAAGAGACTGGGCAAGGCTTTGATAAATCACTCTAGAGTAGTTGAAGAGCACCCGGTGGTTTAGAAAATCAGACTGATTTCCTTAAGGTGATTCCTTGGTTTTTATAATACGAGGGCCCTTGCCCCTTTAATCGTCTCTCCTCGGAGATGTAGGGTATGGTGAGAATTTTCGTTTAATTTCTAGGAAAAAATTTAATTTAGTATGCCTTGCATATTAGATTACAGTCGTAAATATTAATTCGTGGTCTCGAGCGAGAGATCTTCTTGGCGGTGTGTACATAGTTGACGAGCAATGCACGGAGTATATTCTTTACATATAGTAGGTAATTGCTCGTGCGGCTCGCGACTTTTGTTAAGACACTTTTTATTTACGAGTACTGCGAGTGCTTTTGGAAGATTAATATAAAACATGAATTTTTCTGATTTACAAGAGTGTAAACGCGCTGGTTTAGAAGTAGACGTTGATAAAAGATATGGTACGTGTCTTTCAGGTGATAATGGTTTTCTAGCATGCTTGGTCTTTCTAGATTATGATATAAAATTGAGATCTGAGATTCTTTTATTTGTGTCTTATAAGTTGTTTTGAATGCTATTAATTAATTAGACAAATGTTCAATTATATTGCTAGGTCCCAGCTGAAGTACAATGATTGAGTTGGCTGGTCTTTCAGACTATTGATTATAATATAAGTTTGATATCTAATTATATAATAAGGTAATTAGACTAACGTCGCGGGACGTGACATCCCATCAAAACTCCAGGACTCCAGGTAAAATATGTCATGGTTCGAGGATCATCAAGTCATATGTACTATTTCAGAATTTTTTTTCATTTTCTCAAAATTTTTTTTAATTTACTTTTTTTTTCAATTATTTGGGAAAAAATTTCGGGGGGGGGGGTTGGATCCAAATGATGTATTAATTTTTTCGTTCAATAAAAAGCAATCTCCAATTGATTTGAAAAAATATGTTGCATAGAAACAGAAATACCGTGAAAAAACTGTTTTCGGAGGTGAATTTTGGGGGTAGTTTTAATCCCTTTAGATAAAAAATAGGTATCTTTTCTTTTTTTTCCCTACAACACAGCGCAGTTTCATTGAAATCGGTTCCTAACACTTCGATACGTTTCCTTGTCAGTGTGAGTTTTGACATTGAATAACAAAAAACAGTATGAAGGCTAAATTCTACAGCGTTTGGTCCATTATAAAATTTTATCTATTATATTAAACGCGAACTTCAGTTTGGCACCAGTCCCATTAATAGGGTCGACGGGCCAATTTTCGGTACCCTCCTTTAATTCTCAACGTTACTTAACATAACTCGGGAGGGGAAATTTAGAATTATATTACACGGCGTTACTCTAGCGGTGAGGGAGTCTAAAATCGACATAAAAGGGTTAAGTATTATTTAAACAGCCCTCAAGGTCGGCTAAATTTCTAAATACAAAATTTGTGTTAATTATTTTTCATGAACTTTCAATAGTAGTACTAACATTTCTCAAATACTTTGTTAACATCGTTGTGATCTTTAAAATACAAATAAAAACTGCTATTTATAATGTTAAGAATTACTAAAAAATGTAAAGAATAAAAGTTTTGTTTCCTTTTTTGTATATAAATATTTATTAATTTGTTTGTACTTGATCGAATCTTAAAGTAGTTGAGCATCTGTTTTAACATCAACAATAAGATATTTATCTCAACGAATTTATGATAAACTTATTTTTGACAAAAGTAGGTATATAAATTTTGTTAGAGATGTTTTTGAAAATCAGTTTAAATGTTTAATCTTCAACTGCTTACTGGTGTCAATAAAACCTATAGACATAGTGGTGTGAACAAATCGCTCCAATAAATATTTCAATGATTTTTTTCGTGTATAATTACATGATTGATTTATTACCATACATGTAGTGGGCACGTCGTAACACCTTCACTCATGGCGGTTAATTTTAATTGCCTTGATTTTCTAGTTCGTCGGAGACCTCTAATCATCACCACCCGCCATGACTTCCATAAATTCTGCGAAGAAATTTTACTGTAATTAGACGTTACTGTTATCATATCTTTTACAGCTCGCCAATGTACTCAAATAGGTTATGTACAACCTGTGTTCCAAAAGAGGTTGGAACATTATATTCTCAACAATTTAACAAACTCATAAATTATTATATAAGTATTTATTGCCCGTCATTTTGAGGTATTTCAAATGAATTTAGGGAATTTCAGGGGATTTTAATAGTAAATTGTGATACAAGTGCGAAAAAAGGTGATTACAATTAATGTGAAAAAGTGCAGCAAAAGTCGAAGGTTCGAAGCACCAATCTAAAGCGGATAAGTCGAAAACGAGTGCGAAGCCCGCAGGCGAATGCTGCAATCTACGAGTAGCAATTACCTATACACATGTGTATTGTGTACACTGTACACGGGAAGAAATCTGTTGCCAATATCGCATGAGAACGTACCAAGAGGAAAGTGCATTGCGTGTGCAGTACTAAGATTGCCTCGTTTCGTGCAAATCCGGTATGGGAATCTCTAGTCCGAATAATGCCGGAGAACGATGCAAGGATGGCATGCACACCGATACGCTGAACGCACCAATACCTCCGCGATGAAAACACACGAAGTAGTCTATACGAAAATAGTATGAGCATGCGCAGCCCGAAAATCCGAAAAACGCTTGAGACCCGTACTATTTTTGCATGGACTACTCCGTGTGTTTTCATCGCGGAAGTATTGGTGCATTCAGCGCGTCGGCGTGCAACAGATTTAATTCCGTGTACAGCACACTATTATTTGCAACGGTCAACGGAGAAAGTTGAGTCCCAAAGGCTGATCCAAAATATTCATTGAACATGCCACTGTGAAACTGCTGACGGCTTTTCCGAAACGATATAAGATGATACAAACGTTTACTTTACACATCTCTATTAAAGTTTAAATTTGTTTTTGTAACATCGACCTCAAAAGTTGCACTCTATGTGCAAAGTAAATAATATGTAAAGTAAGTCTTTTAAGTGCAGTGACGTCAATATATGTAAATTATTTACTTTACACACCGGAAAGGTACACGTGTCTGTAAAGTAGGTACTTGCCATACGCACACTGATGTCAATTTTACACATGCTTTGTGAGTCGCTCAGTTTAGTCACAATCAGAATTAATTAAGTAATTTACTTCGAAATTATTAGGTTTATTACACTAATTTATAAAATATTTTACTTAGTTGATTTATCTAATGGAAATTGAATGCAATAAAATCTAACTTTCTCAATAGATTTCAGAGCAACCGTCCAATGATTTCAACAAGTGCGTACAAATGTGATTATTACGAGTGTGATTGCAGCATTCGCCTGCAGCTGGAAACACTCGTCTGTGCTCTGTGCTTTCGCCTCGTGTGTTTCCAACCTGCAGCCCATGCTGAAAACTTCACACACGTAATGATCACCTCTTTTACGTACTTGTATCATAACAATACATTCTCGCACATGTATTGATCCGTATTTTTTGACGTGACACGTGCAAAATTTAATTTAGGATAAATTTTCTTGGCCCAGCGTGTGCGAAATCGAATTTCGCGCACTTAGAGTCAAAATAGTATACTCGTATTGTACAATCGGTAACCCCGCAGTCATTGCTCATACATTTTGCGGAGTTCGCCGAGGAGCAGATCAGTGAATTTCGCCGAGTGAAATTCACTGATCTGCTCTCTATCAAATAGCGTTACCATGGTTGAGTGACCAGAACCGACCCGGGAGTTCAAACCCTCCTCAAACATTTTCCACGGGAATTAGGGATTAAGGGATTAAGTCAAATGGCGCAACTATGGCTGTGCATTGGACAAAAGAGTTTGTTGGCTTTACACCCAACCAAAGCTGGATCGACCTGAGCTACATCTCGCATCAACTTTCTCGCTCTGGCGTACACATCGTATTCACACATTGTACATTTTACATATCTAGTCACACACATACACATGCACACTTTGTACCCGTGCACACATATGTACTTTCCACTCACACTTTCACTTTCACACCACTTGGCCGAGTGGTCAGGCAGCTCTCGTCCGATGAAAACTCACTTGGATTTTCGCTATGTTTAGGCGCTCCTATCATAGCCAAAGTCGTCAGAAATCGCAAGGGTTAGGCGCACTTATATTTGCCATTCCAACAAGTTCTCTCATCTCCGATGAGGATTATCAGTGTTCAGACGCACCTGTCACTGCCAATCCAAAAGACGTAGAAATAGCAGTGTTTAGGCGCACCTATCACTGACATTTCACGCAATTTAAATTCTCAGTCTCACTTCAATTTCTATCTCAGATTACAAATTCGCATTATTTAGACGCACTTATCAATGCCAATTTGTTAATTAAATCCTAGTGTTTAGGCGCATCTATCACTAATATTTATTCTCAGATAAATACGAGTACCGAGTTACCGACCGAGATGTACCGACTCCCACATTAACTTCCCTTTCCTCATCTACCGTACCCACCGTAGAGAAGGGACATGAGGACGAAGTTATTAATCATTCGCTAACATCATCTCACGCACTTATCGATCCGAACTAAAGTATAAAATATATAAAAGAGAATTTCGTCTTGTATATTATTTCAGGAGACTGATTAAAAGATAAAAGCTCCGTTCCAGGTTTTTCTCACACCTCAGCTTTCAAATAACTTACCAAAGATTTAGATATCAAATATTCTTACTATTTCGAGTCGCACGCTTCACATACACAAATATCTCTGTAAGTCTCATACCAAGAAAACACAAACACATACACTTACACATCCACACTACACTCACATCTAGATACATAGCAATGTAAAATTGGTAGAGAAATAAATCATTTTTGTATATTTTGTTACCTAAAGATCTGTTCTCATTTCGTCTTAAAATATACCTAAACCCTGGGCGGACTGAAGCGTCCGGAGACGAAATAATAGGGGGTAAAGCAGATCATCACAACCCATTGAATGTAAGCATCTTAAAATGTAAAAAGTAATCATAATTCATTTATTTTCATTTCGTTTGCACTAATTTTCCTTTTTTCAGCGTATATAAAGACTTTTCAATTTTGGGTAGATTTCTGACCCATTAAAGCGGAGAATATAGGAAATATAACCTTACCATCGAAATCAAGTGTTCCTGAACCATCAGCGTCAATTTCTTCAATCATCTGATCAAGTTCTTCAGGTGAGAGCTTGTCGTCCAGTTCGTGCAGAATGTCGCGAAACACATCTGTGGTTATATAACCGTTTCCTTCTTTATCGTATAAACGAAAGGCTTCTCTCAATTCCTGCTGCATTGCTTCCGTATCTTCTTCAACCAGAAATCTGGCTGCCAATGTACAAAATTCTTCAAACTCCAATTCACCAGAGCCTGGGGACAATTTGGTACATTACGCTATAATGGAATCCATTGTGCAGTGTATACATGGTGGGCAAGAAGCAACTTTAAATCACATGAAAATGACTATAAAAACGGAAAGCGGGAATGTGTTTGTACTTGCTAATAGATGCAATATCTGTTTATATTGAAATCCTAGCTGCTCCTGTTTGTATGATATTCAAAGGACCCTTCCGGCTAAGATAGGTGAATCGGCCTAAGTATCGATTCAAGTCGTTAACCACATAGGAAGGCGTAACCCTTGAATATATACACATACAGCAAGTTTCAGATGTCTTTAATGCTTTTCGTCTTCTGTAGAGACAAAAACAGGTCAAACTTTTTTTAGCAATGATAAATAATTAACTATATAAGTTAACTTGTGGGTATGGGTGACCACTAGGTTCGATGAGAGAATCGTTTTGAGTCTCATGATAATTCAATATGTTTAGATGGTACAGAAGTAAGGACCTGAATTGGTTGTGACATAACCTAAAGATATTGAAGGACAACGTGGCCCAAAAAAATTAAGTCATTTTCTGAATCTACGCTTCGTGTTTACCTTAGGTACACTCACTTTGAAATCCTCAGATTTGTCCTTTTGCCTTTGATATCACAATCCCTATAACTCTTAACCGGCATGGCAGTGGCGTTACATAGAAGGAAGGACGTGGACCTGGTTAGGACTCCTCCCAACCCCTTTGGAGGAACACTGTAGTGTTATTGTTTCGTTTCTTTGTCATGTACGCTCTTTCTTAATAGGCCTCACTCCTTTAATTGTCTTCATTATCATTGTGCAGTACTGGTACGATTGAGGTCTTGAGAAAGAGCTTGCTTAGTGTTTTCGCTGATTTTGGTACTCTGACTTGATATCGTCCTCGCACTTAATAAAAGATTATTGCTGCAACATGAGAACAACATCGTATTGTACCTTTTCCTATAACACACTGACAAAAGAAATTCTTTATAGCGTCAACAGAATTCATTCTTGCCTCGTATTCTATGAAACATTTGTAGCTTTTCAAGGTTTTGTGACGAGACTTAACAGTGGCTTTTAGTATGCTTCTATCTTCGGTGTTAATTTGTATACTGAATTTTCTGTCGGATTCTTGAATTTCTGCCAAATATGAAATCGCCATTGAGAGCTGATAGCTTCCTGTAAATAGAATTCGGAGTTCTTTGTCAGTGAGTATAGGGAAATCTATGATATTATCTGCTGATACAGTCTTGAAACGAATCTTAGAACGAAGCCAAGATTCTTTGTCAACTTTTTCGAAAAGTGTGTTAAGCGTATTTTTTCTCCTTACGATTCTGTCTACTACAGCATTGTAAATGCCGAGATCACTTTCGAGAGGATGTGAGAACTTATTAATCAAGAATGCACTAATCTTATAATAGGTACCAGAGTCTTGCAATGTAGAGTTTCGCATGTAAGAATCCAGATAGGTGAATCGATGTTTTAATCTTCCATGGACGGCTTCAACAACTCATCGAAGTTTGGTGACAATACGTGACTCGTTTGCCTCGTGTGTTTAAAAGCATTACGTGACTCTTTAAATACAGGAATTAGAACATTAATTCCTAACTTTCTAACATAGTCAACGACATCACGAAATCCTCTATCTAATATAAGAAAGCCCCCTGGGGGGAGAATACGGCGAAGACTTGTACTCTCTTCATGAATATAATGGGAAACTTGCTGATGAGATGAAAGCTCGAGTACACTTGTCATTTTTTCATTTGACATGCCAGTTCTTAATTTAAATAGTAGAGTGGATACAGCCTGGAATATTGAACTTCCACTAGAATCCCGCATGGAAGTTAAAGGATGTGATAGATAAGTCTTCTATCTGATGCTTGGCATAACCAAACAGATCAAGAAATTGTTTTTCACTGAGTTTATCGTCCTCTGCTTTTGTGAATGAAGATTTTTTAGTTTCGACGTTGAGTGATGTCATGAAAAAGCAGATTTCCGAATCAGTTAAATCTGAACTAATGCTGTGTACTTTAAGAGAATCAATTGCATCTTCAAACAACTGTCTTCCAATCAAATGAGTTTTGCATACACAATTATTTTTTGGAATAATGATTCTTCTGCGCATGTCTGTAATTTAGGTTCTTTACGTATAATAACATAAGATCCTTCGGGATGACATATTATGCATTTAGCATATGTGGCTGCAATTCTTGGGCAGCTTATCGAAATCATTTCTTCCTCTTGAGACGAGCTTTCTTGGAAAATTATTGTCGGGTCGTCAGACATATTATGGCTAGATGACGATGTGACTATCTCGTCCTCCATTCTTATTGTTAAAAATGTACATTGTCTGGAGGAAGGACATGACTGGGAAACTCTGGTGCGATATTTTTGGCGACAACATTCGCAGATTTTATCTCCGGGACAAAAATTACATGATAGATGTTGATGCATTTGCAGCAGGTTTGGAGCAGTAATTAATCTTATTTTTTGGGAGGGATAATAATGATGACACGCAGCACATTTTATGTTTGACATGATGTATAATGCAGCAGGAGCCCAGAAGAAAACAACTGTAACTTTTCCTATATTACTCACCTATTACGAGCCGAAATCGAGAAAATTAATGCAGGGTGTTAATCTTTTGTTATGAGCAACAGTATTCTTATGTAATACTTTTTTTTTACTATTAAATAAATCAGTGAGATTACTAAGTATCTAGGATGAAGTCGAATAAATACGTCAAACGAACGAATACGTATAAACCAAAAACACAAAAGAAATGTATTCCCAAAGCAAATGAATAAACACTAGGAAAATGGTATCGTTAATCAACGAGTAATGTTACCAGTGTGAGTATTCCGACATAAATACTTCACTACACTGCGTACGCGAAGAGAACGTAGAGATTAAAGTACAAAGGAAAATGAAGATTCAGGTTTTGAAAGTTTAATGGTAGATCATATTATATTACACTCAACTGCTGATTCTTATCCCCCAGTTCTTAGCAAGGTTCACGGTTGTCCCCCCTCCCCGCAGCGTCCGTCGGCAGCCTATACCATATGTACCTTCGATCGACCTTTGAAGAGCTCGTACCTCGTTCTTCCTGTCCCGCAGCGTCCCTCGGCAGCCTAATATACCCTCGAAGAGTTCGTCAAACGATAAATATGCCTGAGTTTTTACCTGAATTCGCGATGCGATTACCAATGCCGCCCAGGCCCGAGGTCAGCCAAGAATCGGCAGTTGAGTGTATAACTACAATATCCGGAGGCCAAATTTAAATTCCGCGTCTCTATATTACGACTTGCGCGAATACATTATATCCTCCTATGCCGGCTAAGAGTTATAGGGATTGTGATATCAAAGGCAAAAGGACAAATCTGAGGATTTCAAAGTGAGTGTACCTAAGGTAAGCAACGGGTGTAGATTCAGAAAATGACTCTATTTTTTTGGGCCACAGTGTCCTTCAATATTTATAGGTTATGGCGCAACCATTTCAGGTCCTTATTTCTGTACCATCTAAACATATTAAGTTGTTTTGCGACTCAAAACGATTCTCTCATCGACCCTAGTGTTCACCCATACCCACAAGTTAACTTATATATTATAGTTAATTATTTATTATTGTTAAAAAAAGGTTTGACCTGTTTATGTCTCTGCAGAAGACGAAAAGCATTGAAGACATCTGAAACTTGATGTATGTGTTTATATATTCAAGGGTTACGCCTTCCTATGTAGTTAATGACTTGAATCTATACTTAGGCCGATTCATCTATCTTAGCCGGAAGGGTCCTTTTTGGTTTTTTGTGTATTGTTATGTCCTCAAACGTGACATATCCTTACTCTAAGGATTTGGGGATAAAGGTTCCTCGCTTTAGGAAAGGAAAGGATTTCCAATCGCTCGGATGAGGATAACGGCAAGAAATAAATAATTAGAGAAAATAATGTAAATTTAAACTAAATTTATTTAGAAGAACAGAGATCTTGCTTTTTTTTATTGGGGATTTGGTAGCCTCAATATCGTCTCAAGAATAATGGCACATGTCTGTCTGAAAAGAGAAACTTATGTCAGTTTTCGGACCCTTTTAGTTCAGAAGAAGAATGGTGTTGTAAAAATTGTGTTTACATGGTTGTTTAGTTTGATGATGATTTCGAAATGGCTCTTGGAACTTCCTCGATGAAAAGCGAAGGAAAGATTTCGTCTTAAAATGTGAAATTGAATCGTCGACATTCTTAGACAATTGACTCGTTGAAGGTTGGTTCCAGACTGACTGTCCTTGGTTTAGTCTTCCGTTTTTATATATTTTTGCCCAATAAATTAACCATGGGAATCCAGAATGTTCTAAGTGTCGAATACACGTGACAGATAGTTAACAATTGGAAAATATAAATTTTGATACACTAGTCTACATGCGGTAGCAGTTGAAAACATAAATTTCGTTATTATTCCTCGAAGTTCTTTCGATGCGAGGGTGTTTGACAAAGATGTACATAGGTTTCTGAAACCAGGTGTACAAGTGCATTTTTAGGATTGACAAGTGAAAATACATAAGTTAGTTTTTTTACGAGTTTTCTCTAAACCTTTTCGGTGCGAGTGCGTTTGTCATTGAAAAGTTTGACTGCTGAATTTTAGTATTAGAGGCGTGGGTATGGACGGTACGCAGGGGTCCACTGTGGATGGGTGACAGATTCGGAAGCATAAATTGGTTTTTATTACTTGGCCGAGTCTTTGGTCATAGTTGTGGCAAGAGAGATTCATAGCTGTGCGTACCGTACGCACACATCTATAGTAATAGGCGTCCGTTGCCTAGCATGGCGCCTAGTACATCGCAACCCGACTTTCTCTCCTCACCATAGTTCTAACTTCTGCCATAACAGCCCGACTACTTAAAACTAGCTGCACGACGCCCCATGATCCAACCTATTCATGGACCATCAAAGGTCCAAATTTCGTTCAATTCGCGCATCATACCAACGAGGCCATGTTTGCTACTAGAGCTGCGTAGTTTGAATTTGGACGTGGATGCATTCAAAGTTGGCACTAGCCCGCTATTGCAGTCGTGTTGTATAGTACACGTGGTATTACATTATATACTTGGAAATAAACGTTGAGTGTTTTAAGTGCAAGTTTTAATTGTATTTTTTCGTAACTTGTGGAGAAAATAAAGCAGTGAGTATATATTAACGCAATATTCAAGAAGGAATATGGTTAGTTTTAAAAAATCAACTGTTTCGAAGTCAAATGAAGTGGAAGACAGGATCCTAAGAAAGATCTAAAATTAACAAGGATATAAATGCAATTACTTTTTTATGCTTTAATTTTAAAAATTAATTAACAAAATTCTTCAATTTTTTTATTAATAGTCAAGCTCGATAACTTTCTTAAGGAAAAATTTTACCTCAGCATATTTAGACAGTTTTGTCTCTCCTAACACGCGTTTACAATTCAGTAACATGCATGTGAAAAACACAAAAGTGTAAAAAAAACGACTGTTTTTCATGTCTATTATTCTTGTGGATTTTCTGCGTATAAGTTGCGTTTTTATATAAATTTAAAAAAAAGACTAGAAAGTTTAAGCTCCAAAAAACTTGTCATTTCCACCTGTGTTGTATACCTGCAGCGAGTCTCCGATACGGTAAAATTTTTAGAATAAGAACGGAACTCTCTTTCTATCCTGAGATGTTAAAATGAGAGGTCTGTTCGAATTCTAAAATTTTCACGGCTTTGCAGTGAAAATCGCAGGTACTTATTTCATTGTTAGTCCATCCAAATAAATCATTCAAACTTTCTAGTGCATGGTCGGCTGAGAAAATTTTTCGATCATTTATTTGAGTCGAAACAGGCCCAGGGCCTCCAACAGGTTAAAGACGGCCCTGAGTAGAAATTTCTCTCAAGTAAATACATGATTTTCGATGTTGGGAGGAAAGTAAAAAATAAGCATCGAAAGATATTAATATAATAATAATAATAATAATAATAATAATAATAATAATAATAATAATAACAATTGGCACAAACTCATTTGAGAAAATTCTTCTTATTCCTAACAATGAATATATTATAAAGCTTTGAAATTTATTCACTAATGACTTTTTTTTTTAATCAATTTGTAGATAAAATGCCCACTGTTTGTGGAATTCGTGGTTGTGGTAACAAACATGAGAAAAATATCCCGATTAGTTTCTTCCACTTCCAAAGAAATGAGCATTACCGTGAAATGTCGATAAATTTCTGCATGTTATACTAATTTATTAGTTTAATAGACTACCGACCCGAAATTTTATAATTTTCTTTTGAGGAGGTACATACGCTCATAAAAACAAAACGAGTTCAAATTTCGATTTAAAATTTTGATGAAGTATTCTTGAATAGTTACAGTAACAATTCAAGTAATAAAAAACGATTTTTTGGACCTAATGTGGTTTCCCCTCTATAGGTGGGACATTTCATACATTTAATTTAATTTATAAATTAAATTAAAAGCTATAAAAATGCTGCTTAAAATGAGCCCAGAACGAAGTCACTTTGTAAATTTTTTTCAAAAGATTCCAAACAAACGTTAAATCTCAATGTTTTATAAAAATATCAATAACTTTCCAAATTAGGAACAGTATGTCTCGAATATCAAGTGATTTTGAAGAATTTTAAAGGAATTTTAAGATATTTTATAGGATATTAAGTAATTATAATATGTATAAGCATGATTATACAAGCATAACTGTAAGCACGATTCGATTTTAAAATAATGTATGGGATATTAAGTAATTTTTAAAAATTTTAAGCGATTTTATGGAATTTTTTGGGATTCAAATTGTTGTAATATTTTAAATAATTTTAAATGATTTGATCATATTTGGTGGAATTTTGAGTAATTTTGTTTGGAGCAAGAAAGTAAGATTGTCTGAGGCCCCCAAAAAAGTGCTATATCTTTTGAAACAAAATTTTTTTTGACATGTTTTACAGGATGTATGATTCAATTGAAATTCTTGCGGATAAAGGGCTCACAATTGAAAAAATATTTGGGAGCTATTATCATTGTAGTTACGCAACTGTAGATATTAAATAATTTTAAGAACTTTGATGGGATTCGAGGGATTTTAAGAAATTTCATATGATTTTCATTAACTTTAAGAGTTGCTAGTTTAATTAAACTTACAACTAAGAGAATTTGAACGATCCTCGAAAAACAGGTGAACTCGCAATTGTGACTGGTATTGTATATTTTAACAGCAAGCATAATTTAATGTATCATATTTTATATTTTAGCAAGAGTATACTCTACTCACATTCGATCTGAATTATTTTATCAAGAAAAGTCATTTGCTGATGTTATGTTAAATACAACACCGAAAAGAAGGCTCCGCGATGATGCTATCCCAACAGAAAATCTGTTTTCAGAAATTCTTAACCCAGAAAAAAATGATAACCCAAGAGAAGACACAGCAGACGGCTCATTGGGAAATATAAATCCTGAGCTTTATTTATCAGATATTGATCAAGCTTTCTTTAAATCTATAAATGGTTTAGTATTTAACCCTCAAATAAATACTAAAGAACGTTTAGAAATTTTAACAAAGGCAAGATCAGAAATCACTGAAGAATGTGAAAGACTGATAAAGGAACATGAACAAGAAATTAGAGTAGCTAAGGAAGAAGAAAATTTTGATAAGTTTAAAATTTTAATGAGGGAATTTCAAATATCAAGAAAAAAAATTGAAATGTTAGAAAGAAAAAACGAAATATTAGAAAAGAAAAACGAAGAATTAGAAAGACCTTGTCACTTACATAAGGCTAGAATAGAATATACTGAACCAAAATTAAATTATTCTTATACAGAAAAGAATTCCATAATCTCTATGCTAAAAGAAATATTCACTCCTGGGCAAGTTAAAAAAATATTAAATCCCGACAAACGAGCACTATGGAGTCAAGAAGATATTGCTAGTGCAATATCTGTAAGAGCTCATAGTGTTAAAACTTATGAGTACCTTAGGAAGGTTGTTCAAATTCCTTTACCAGGACTTTCATCTTTGAGACGTTGGATGAATGAATTTAACGTAGAGCCAGGTGTTTTATAAAATGTTCTAAAAATTATGAAAATGAAAGGCGAGAATTTATTGCAAATTGAAAAATTAACAGTCCTCAGTTTTGACGAAATCCACTTATCCCCTCTGTTTTGCATTGACAAAAAAAAGGAGCAAATGCTTGACCCCCACAAGTTGAGTCAAACAGTAATGGCTCGAGGCTTATTCAAAAAGTGGAAACAAAGTGTTTCTGCTGATTTTTATAAGCATATGACAAAATAAATTTTGTTCAATATAACTAACCGTTTAGAAAATAGCGGCTATACCGTCGTTGCTATTGTATCTGACATGCTTGCCTGTAACACTAAGTTGTGGAAACTACTTGTTGTTGGTACAAATGGAAACGAAAAATTATATTTCTGTCATCCTACAAATGATAAAATTAAAATGCATGGTTTTGCAGATGTTCCGCACTTAATGAAATTAACAAGAAATCACTTGCTTGACTCATATTTTGAATTTAAAAATTCAAAAACGAGTAAAGAAAATCTGGAAAAATTATTACAGATCAATGTATAATAGGTGATTTGAAATGTGCTTTTTTTTTAACAGCAGAACATCTAAATTGTACAGGTAATGCCCGACAAAAAGTTAAATTAGCAACGCAAATCTTTTCCAACAAAAATGCAAAAGCCTTGCAATTTTGCTTGGGAGAGCTTCAACGCGGCAATGAAAATTTTAGGAACTTCCAACGTTCCGAGGAAATGAGTCGCGTTTTGCAGTTATTTACTGACTGGTTTGATATATTGAACGTTAAAACAATGTTTGACCGTAGTGGCGCACAAGCTTTTGGCCTTGACTTGCCAGTGCAAACAGAAATTTTAAACAAAATAGTCCACTACATTACAAACATGAGAGTAGGAGGACGTTCCACTATGCTTCCTTTTCAAGAAGGAATACACCTGACGTCTCTCTCTTTACAAAGTTTGCATCAACATTTGATCGAAATATTTGGCACTGAAAGTATTAAATATATTTTAACCTATCGTCTAAATCAAGACGTATTAGAAAAGTTTTTTTCTTTTATTCGTGGAGTGAGAAGAGGTCATGATCATCCAACTGCCCTCGAAGTTATATATCGTTAACGGTGGTACATTTTAGGGAAACATGCTATGGAGTCTCTTTCTTATAGCTATAACACGGAAAAGAATTTAAGTGACAAAAGTCTTATTAATGTATCTGATTTAGAAAATGGTGAAGCGATAGAATCAGATGCAAACCAAGAGAGAGAGAATAAACGACTATGGTCAATGCCTCAGACCTGTTTGAGAACTCAAACGTTTTTAATGACAGTGGTACCTCAAGTACTGACGAGGATATGGTGGAAATATCAAACGAGGACCTACTTGAAGGAAAAGAGGGAAATGTTCGCCTAGAAGAATTGTCAAGAACCCTTTTCTTGGATGAAAGTGGGGAAAAAGACGAACTTCTTCCTTGTCTCTCGACCAATGAATACAAACTAACAGAGGATGAGGAAAGTGAAGAAGTGACCACAGATTAGTAGGTAATACAGTCTGTTCTATAAGAAAAGGTACGCATTTACTGCGAAAGTTTTGAAGAAAATCTCATTTTTCTTTTTTGGCACAACAGTGCGCATAAAGCACTAGGGCGCACTCCCCTAATAAACCGTCCAATCACCGTTGTTCTGGATAATGGCCTGGCACCTTCTGGGCATGCTCTCGATTAGTTTTTCGGCATATATACTCCGTAGGTAGAGAGCACCATACCTCCTTAATTCGTCGAGAGATCTGCTTCAAGCTCGTACACGCCTTCCTGCAAGTTTCCTCTTCACGAAACTCCACACATTTTCTATTGGATTCACATCAGGAGATTGTGAAGGTCAGTCCAAATTCGTGATGCCATTTTCTGCTTTCCAGGTAGTGCAAAGGCGACTGCGGTGTTTGGGGTCGTTGCCCTCTTGAAGGATCCAACCGTCAGTATCGGTTCCGAACATCTTTTTACCAGACCTTAAAAGACCATGTTTGTTTATTTTCAGCATTTTCTGTGCAGTCAAGTTCTCGGTGAAGAGCTCTAAACATCCAAAACCGCGCTCAGAGAAGCATCCCCAAACATAGATCTTTATGGGGTGTTTAACAGTTCGCTGGAGGAAGCGCTCACCAGCGGCTGACCAGGCGCGTTTTATAGGAACCCAAGCCCAAAAAGGATGCTTCCTCCGAAAAAATTACATTGGACCAATTACGATCAAGATTTTCCGTAGCCCATGCCACGCGTTTTTCCATGTCAACTTCTAAGAGCAGGGGTTTCTGCCTCGTGGGACGGTTCTGCACTTTCGTCTCAGCTAATCTGCGTCTTATGGTGTTTATAGTTTATACTAACGTGTAGTCCCTTTTTCGCTAGCTTAGCTTTGGCTTCACGCAGTCGGAGAGTTGGGTTGCGCTTGAACAGTGCAAGGATCGTTTTATCCTCCTAACTGGACGTTGCTCGTGTCTCTCCTTTCCCTGGCAGGTCATCGACAATTTTTGTGCCCCTATACCGCTCTACCCACATTTGCACGAAGTGCTTAGACTTTTTAAGCACCTAGGAAGCAGCTGAGTATGAAAGATGTGGTCCGCGTGCATGGATGCTCAAATTATGAATGCAGAATTTGAAGCTTACAATTGGGGTCACTTTTTCTAAGGAGCCTTCAATTTTTAAAAATGTAGCTTCGAAAACAAGCGAGAAGTTAGTTGAGAAAATTGATATGAAGGTTTTGCTCTGTTTAGTACGTACCAGAACTTATATACATTTATGTAATTTAAATCAACAATTATATACAGAATGAAAAAAAAAGAAAAGAAGAGAAGCGCATGAGAAAATTTACTAATTTTAAATAATGTTAAAGTTAATGTTAATGATACAGTCATAATTAAGGTTATCTTATCTCTTAAGGGATCATTTGAGAATTCCGTAAGCTTAATTTCCGTTATTTTACATATCCTTCACCTCACCACCAGCTTTAGAAACCCCATGATGTAAGCTATCTAATATAATACTTAAATATGGCTTAGTAGTTCGAAATTCTACTGACATGTTTATATTTTGTGAGAAGTTGATTTTTATATTAACTAATTTATTTTTTATGTACACTCATCGTCATATATATGCCTTAACATTTGTCACTAGGATTTCATATGTAATTCAATTTTTTTCAATGTAAAATCCTAGTGACAAATGTTAAGGCATATATGACGATGAGTATACTGCTCCCCTATGCCAAACATGAAATACTGTCGTCGGCTGCAGGTGATCCCAGTGTATACTTTAAGGGTTAATGTACCATATTCTGTCAAACATGCCACCGACATATGAGACATACGTACATTTTTGTATAAACAAATTTTTTTGAGAAATATGTTAATTCAAACTTTCGTTAAAATTCGTTAAAATGCTAAATTCTATTGTACGTAAAATTCATTATTTCTGGTTTTATTAACTGAGTCGATTCGGGTTTTTTTTTTATTTCTTCACTTTTTAAAAAAATGCACTTCTTCGACTGAGACATAGCGCATATACTGTAGTACACTAGCGTTGGAAATTGGCAGTACGACTGACGCAAGCACTATTAAAAATCACTGCTGACTTTTAACTACGAAAATTGTTGCAAAAATCTGAAAATTATACAACATAGAGCCTAAAATCTTATCTTTAATTTAAGCCAAAGAATCTTAAAAAATCTTCAGCGGTTCTCGAGTTACGATTAAAAATGTTCAATCGTATCTGGGTTGAATTTTAATCAACGATTGTGACTCTCGTCCGGTCTGTTGCTCGTAGTGACAGAACCGAATAGGCCACGCACAGAGGTGGTGCTTGAGTGGGGCCCTCTTATACTTTTGATTCTGTTCATTAGTATATTTATTTTAAATTATTTTAAATATTTAAAAATATTTATTGTAATTTTCACTTATTTAAAATTATTTAAACACAATATTTAAAATTTATGAGTGTTTTCCATATGAATAATTTATTTGGAATTTCATATTTATTTCGCCACCTCTGTGCATGACCTACTATAGCTATTCGCTCCTGCCTCAACGAAGGAGACGAGAGCCGAGATCGTGGCCGAGCCGCGATCGTCGATTAAAATTCAACCCAAATACGATTGAACATTTTTAATCGTATCTCGGGAACCTCTGAAGATTTTTTAAGTTTCTTTGGCTTAAATTAAAGATAAGATTTTAGGCTTTATGTCGTGTAATTTTCAGATTTTCGCAACAATTTTCCTAGGTCATGCTAAAAATTAAAGTCAAAGTACAAAATTTGAAAAGATCTTGAATTTTTTTTTAAACTTCTCACGTGTTGTATTCTTTTCAGAAGGTCAAAAAAAAATCTGTTCGGCATCAATAGGTGTGGAGTTTCATAGGCTTTTCAACTGTTTTTTCTTTAAATGTTCTATCTCTTTTTTTCACTGAGTTATCTTAGTTAAAAGTCAGCAGTGATTTTTAGTAGTGCTTGAGCCAGTTGTACTGCCAATTTCCGACTGTATATTGTGCCCATGGAGAATAGACATAAGGAGACCAAAATCCTGTATATGAACTTCACGAAAAGCAAACAAGTTTTTTCGCGAAGTACACACGTACCTAAACTTCCCGTGCGTAGCGCTAGTATGAACATATGTACAAAACAAATATGGCCGCGTATTTCAAACATTTGTGCAAATGCTGTTAATGGTCTGTTATAAAGGTTATAAAGTGACAGTGCAATCTCGAAATGGTAATTATACTAATT
>JAUEJJ010000002.1:3046642-3057452 GCA_032164275.1 Synergus coniferae
ATTTTCCGAATCATACTGGAATTTGTATCCGAACCAAACAGTTTAATTCCGATCTGATCCGAAGGAAGTTTTCAATCCGAATTAGTCCGAGGCACATTCAAAATCAATCTTTAGAATTAAATATTGAAAATATTGAAAAGGATTAAGTGTTAATTAACAGAAGAGCAAAAGTAGTTACACCAACGGCGCCTTTTACCGATTCGAGAATGATTATGTCCTATACTAAGTTACCGACAATGCTGTTACCGATGTAGGTCAATGAACCGTCGGTATCTGTCCAGTCGGTAACTTAGCATGGAACACAACCATGCTAAGCATGGTGCCTACCTAACCCTACTGTTACCGACAGACGGTAATGGATCGCCCGTATATGCCCGGTCGGTAACTTAGCATGGAACAAAACAATGGTCGGTAAAACAGCTCTGTCTGTAAAACCCATGGTAAGTTACCGGCTATACTGTTACCGACAAACGATAATGAACCATCGGTATCTGCCCCGTCGGTAACTTAGTATGGAACAGAACCATTGTCGGTAAAACAGCACGGTCGGTAAAAGGCCCCGCGCCCGTGAATTGTAATTACCAACCTCAACTGACCCCTTTACCAGTCTCCCAATCATAAATCATGATTTTTCACCTCCAGCCTGGCTGCCTTGAAATAGTGACGTAATAATTCAATTTTCTGTCTTAGATGTCGAAATCACACCAAGAAGCATGCGAGTAGGGACGGCTGGGAAATTGCAGTCTTTATCCACCTACTTTTATTCGGCATGGGCATATCGCAGCCACTCGCAAATGCATAGAATTTTTATTCGCATTCACAGATTACCCCATATAGTAATGAACGCCACCAACGCGACTCTTCTTCTTTCGCAAAGTTAGCAGATTCAGCTCGTTTCCTACGCCTTTTCCTTTTCTCTTTCCTACCTTTTGAGACCTTATGAATATTAAGGTCATTCTACAGATTTTGAGCTTTTGACAATTTTTTATAATTTTTAATAATTTTCTCGTCCTGCATTTCGTCAGTCTTAAGAAATACGCTTAAAATATGAATATAAAATATAAAAAATTTGTTTACGTAATAATATACCTAAATATTAAATAATGTAAATAAATAAATAATAAATAATATAAGAATTCAAAACAATTTAATTTCAATTATATCTCTTACGTCCTGCCAGACAACAGACTCTATTTCGCTATTACTAAATCCCACGTTTTAGTTCACAAGTAAATACAATTCTGGGAACGAGGACAAGCCAATGAGTCAATTACTTAATTATGAATTAACGTAATTAATTAAAAAATTATAATTGAGGTTTACAATTGGAAATTATGCTCATGATACAATAGTAATAAATAATAATTAATAAAAATGAAATAAAATTTAAATATTGATATTAATGCATTGATGTCCAACGCGTGAGTAAATGAATAAAAACGTATTTACTCGTCCATCCCCTCTCTTACCACCTTGGATTGGGTCATGCGGGGAGCGCGGCGTACAGAGTGGTCGAGACCGTCGAGTCTCCTCGGCTGCCCGAAGGACGCTCGAGCCTCCCGCTATTTGCCAGTGGCGAAACGAGAAGAGGAGAATTCTCGGTGAAGCGCTTCGAGAGGGGGAAAGAACACGAGGAAAGGAGAAGCTTGAGAATCTCGCGTTGGACATCACTGCTTCACACCTATCAACGGAAATTAAACAATCTCGAGGAAATGAGTTTTGCCGTTGACTGCCATCTTAGGCTACTCAACCGTGTCTTCGACTCAGCTTGGAATGCAGCTCTGTATTCCAGTGCGACAGTAAACTTGGAAAGACATCTTTCAGACGGCTCTTGAGATCTTAAAACTTGGAATCTCTCCTATTGAAAAAGAAAAGGTTTTTTCAGATAAATGCAATATTGTAAGGGGAAGAGGAGAGTCTGATCTGTCATTGTTAAATTAAAAGCAAACTTGAAGTCTTAGTACTATTAAACTTACGTGGAAACTCTCACTGCTTTTATTTAGTTAATAAAGTTTCCCTAACGGAAGTTTCGGATGGAAAAACTTCCATACATTTGAATTCATTTTGTTCCGGAATTTGTATTCGAACTAAACAGTTTCATTCCGATCTAATCCGGAGTCAGGCCAAAAATTCCGACCCGAATGAATTCGAACTAATTCAGTTGGGACAAATAATTTTTATAAAATTTGAGATTCAAATTTTTACTAAGAAAGCTGTATTAACAAAGATTCTAAAAATCGATACATTCATATATGTATACGAAATTCTAATAAAAATTCGCTATCTGAAAATTTATTCCTCAACGCAGAATCTCCGTCGCGGAAAAGTTACAAACCGACCCGAGATGCGTCTTGTCCGTTGGCCAAGACATTTTTTATTGCCTTAATGCAAGGCGGACATTGATTTATGAAATTCTTTTCTGCGAAATACAAATGCGAATTGCATCACAAATAAGGTGAACGTTGAGGGAGAATGGTTGGAAGAAAATAGTCGAGGCAACCATTAACCCATTTTCGGCCAAATGTGAAAACGATTCGAATTCGAATAGAGAGCGTTTGTTACTTTATTACAAAAAGTGAATCGAATCCCTCGAGATCAGAGAGAAGGAAATTATATTCCATCCTAGTAATGAGAGTGTAATGGGGAAAAACATGATCGTTTTTCAAACATCGCTATGGATTTTCGACCGTCATTTTCCATCGCTGTATCCATTTCCGAGATATGTAGGGTCGACTGAGTTTATTTTGCAATCTCTGTCCCATTCCGCTCCCTGTTCCTTTGTGTAAACGCGTATTAGCCTTTCGACCAATGCAAGGAGCTTCCATTTCAAAAACGAATTGCTCTCCAGCTTCTGCTTGCTTCTCCACAATCTGCTTTAATCTTCACCTTTCTCATTCCCTCGCCGATTCGGAATTTTTGTCATCTTGTTTTTATCATGTTTTAAGAAAATTCATTTTTTTTCTTGTATTTCATCCTATTTTATCATGTTCAGCTTCTAATTCGTTTTCTTCTAGATTTCTTAACTAACAAGTTTGATCACGGTAAAATTTCATTTTCCTGTACTCAAACTTAAGGGCGTCTGAAATTAAAAACTAGCTAAAAATATTTTAAAATAAAATGTAAAACTGAATATAATATAAAATAATATAATACAATACAATACAGTACAATACAATACAATACAATATAATACAATATAATATAATATAATATAATACAGTGATGTTCAACGCGTGATTTCCGAGCTTTTTCTTTCTTCCCGTTTCTTCCCCTTCTCTAAACGCTTCACCGAGAATTCTCCTCTTCCCGTTTTGCCACTGGCGAATAGCGCGAGGCTCGAGCGTCCTTCGGGGCCGCTCGGCTTTGTCCGCCCGGCAGCCGAGGAGACGCGACGACTCTGTACGCCGCACTCCCCGTATGAACCAATCAAAGGTGGTAAGAGAGGGGATTGACCAGTTGTCAGGTTTACACTCGTTTACTGACATGTTGAACGTCACTGATATAATATAAACGCTGATTTGTTCTCCTTGTTCCGTTTTTGCTCTGACAATTCCTTTTGTCCCATTTTTACTCTGAATAATTTTTACCCATCTTTACTCTGAATAATTTTTTCCCATCTTTACTCTGAATAATTTTTATCTCAAGTTTACAAACATAAACATTCTCAAATACATATGTAACTTGCCTTATCATTATCGTAAAAGGATAATAAAATATAGTTCTAATGTCCAGTGCTATTTTTGATAAGCAAAGAATCTATCACTTTGTATTTATAAAAATGGCATTTTATTCTTTCAGTTTCTCGAGTCCGAAAATAAAGTTTAGACCTTTTTTTTTTCTAAAGGAGAAAAGTAAAAGGTCTAAAAGTTTCCATTGCAGACATTTAACTTTCAACGGCAGACCATAAAATCTCAACTTAAACTTACAAATGTCTATAAAAAACTTTCTCAATTTTAGAAAAATTCTGAGGTCAAGAAAAATTTTACTGTAACTTGTAAATAAAAAATAAAGAACTACGAAAACTTCAAGTTTTTCTTTATATTGTAATAATCATTAAATAACGCTGCTCGTGAATAATTAAAACAATTTTTTCATTTATTTTCCAACCGTAGTTGACATCCTTGTTTTCAAAGCAAATTAATTCAGATTCAACCGGATTAGATTGAATTAAATCGGATAGGAATCCTTGTTTTAAAATCGGATTAATTTCTTAAATTATAATATTAACTAATGAATGTGGTCAGAATTAAAATGTTTAAGTAAACTGAAGAGATCACCATGAAATGACAAGAAAGATCCAGTAAACAAGAATCGTGGAAAGGGGTGGGGAGAAGTAAAGAGTGAGACGTACTGGAGAGGGAAAAGTCCGAAGTAAAAAGAAAAGAAGTTGATTTGAGGACAGCTTTTTGTCGAACACGTATCTTATTGTACTTACAGTTTCAATGACCAAGACGCTTTTAAAGTGTTCCCGAGAACCCTCTTAGTTTCACCGAAAAGCATTCCGCTAAGTGGCTTTCTTGTCTTCCCAAGTTTGACGAGCCACCTTAATTACTTTTTTCGCCCCTATCGATGGATTAATAATGTTCTGTTGTTGTAGCGTCCGATCTCCTCGAGTGAAGGGTAATCAGCCTGCACAGTTCGTAGGTCTTTCACAATAGAATCTCTTTTATCCCTCGAGATCAAGCAGAATATTATATATATGTTATTAATAGAAATGCATTTGTGGAATGAGAGAAAATTACTCTGCGTCATACAAAGAGAAAAGAATTTATATATTCAGTTGATTGCAATCTGAATTAGTTTCTACTTTCAGATACTTCGTTCCATTGTGGAATGAATCGGTGCTATTTTTCTATTTTTTTTTTTTTTGTAATAATAAATTTTGGAAGTGAAAATGCTTCCTAGTAAACATTTTTTCTGTGAAGTGTTCAAGCATTACACTATTTGAGTAAGGAAACGAGAAGAATTTGGAAGAATTCTCGGTAATACGCGCGGAGAAGGGGAAGACAGGAAAGGAAAGAAAAGACGCGAAAAGATAGTGTTGGACATCCTTGTTGTAGGACAGACGTGTCTACGGCAAGAGCAAGTGAGTAAAAACGTATCTACTCGTCCATCCCCTCTCTTACCACCTTGGATTGGACCGTACGGGGAGCGCGGGGTGCAGAGTGGTCGAGTCTCCTCGGCTACCAAACGGACGAAGCCGAGCGGCCTCGATGGTCCCGCGAGCCTCGCACTACTCGCCAGTGGCGAAACGAGAAGAGAAGTATCGGTGAAGCGCTCGGGAAGGGGAAGAAGCGGAAGGAAAAGCAGGCCTTCTCCTTAAAATTGGTCACATATGCACAATGCATTTGCAGTACATATACACAACACATACAGCGTTGCCTCAATGGCCGGCCAACTGCTGGCGCTGCCGTCAGTCTATCCTTCTTCATAATTTTACCATTTAGTGGAGACGCCATTATGACCTAATCCAATATAGTATTACAGCAAGGATTCTAATTCGGTTGAATACATCATAATCAGTTTCTAAAATGAAGACGCCATTACGACATAATCCAATATTACAGCAAGAATTCTAACCTGGTTGAATACGTCATAATCCGTTTTTAAAATGAAGACGCCATTACGACCTAATCCAATATTACAGCAAGGATTCTAATTCGGTTGAATACATCATAATCAGTTTTTAAAATGAAGACGCCATTACTACCTAATCCAATATTACAGCAAGGATTCTAATTTGGTGGGGAGAGAGAGACGAATTGTGGAGTGCTAGGCGCTAGGCTAGGTAACGAGAGCCTGGTAGATTATGTGTGTGCAGAACGCACACATGTTTAACCTCTTCTTCCATCTTCGTATTATAGAGCATGTATAATACTGCACAATAACAATCGTCATATAACCAGAATTTTTTTGCGCATGTATTACGTAATGTATTCGTGTTTTTTATATTAATATTTTTTATTCTTTTTAAAATATTTTCTTCGTCCCACAGTTTTAGTTGAGCATGAGGAAAGGAGAAGCGCGAGAACCGCGTGTTGGACATTCTTTTTTTATCACGCTTTACTTTTTAATTTTAACTTTTTCTTTCGCTTTATTTTCCACGCTTTGATGTATCTTTTAATTCTGGATTTTCTCTATATAGTAGCAAAGAAAAATTTCTCTTATCTGGAAAAAAACCAGCTGCCTTTTCAAGTGCATCAGATGTTGGGATGCAAATGAGTCGCAACAACCTCCGAAAGGCTGGATGAGCCGTTGCATGAAGGATTTTCTTCGAAGCCAACTTATTATATTCCGAATAATATTAAAAGCTCTCCGTGCATGGGACCGAATAATTTAGCAATTCAAAACAATGTTTATGTACCACCCGTGACAACACTGGCGGGAGGAGGCGCCCTTTCACAAATATCTTGAGGATTTATTTCAATTCAAAGCAACATAAAGTCGTGGGAAAAGAATCACCTGCGATTTAACTCCTTCAGCGTGAGAAAAATTTATAACTCTGGTATCAGTTTGTGATCTTCCGGCTTATTGGAGCAACTATGATTAGAAAAGACATTTGCAAGTAAAAGGTTTTCAACGCTGAAAGATAAGATAAATAATTATTTACTTTATTATTATATTTATTTCTATTATTTATTTTATTTTATTATTTATTTCGAATTTTTTGAAACAGTAATATCTTCTAAACATATTTTTTTCTAAATATACTAACCCAGCCAAAAACATAGACTTTTTTAAAAATCGCCTTAAACAAAACATTGAGTCGTATTGGAGCCTCACCTTTATTTTTGGAAAGGATAGTACAACATTTTATAAATATACTACGCAAGTCGAAAACATTTGCTCCTATCAACATCATTCTAACCACAATATTCGTGTATATCGAGACTGCCTAAGTTTTTAAAAAGATTAGTATAGTATAATATCTTCTAAAAATATTTTTTCTAAATATATGTACTAACCGAATTCTTTTCATATTCTCAATTTCAGAAGAAGTTCGCTAATTCTTCAGGGATAAATTTTTTTCACCTTTGTGCAGTAGAAGCATTACAGTCGAGTTTCGAGCAGCTATTATCTTTCCTATTACTTACCTTGATAACTACTTTGGTCCCTGCCAAGTTTTTCGGTGAGTAGGTCGAGAAATAAAGTGATACAAAAACAAGAGAAATCAATTTAGTCTCATTGTCTCCGCACGCGCGCGTACCTTTCGCACGCCGGCATGATGTATGGGACGACGATGAGCGCAGCTGACAGATCAAAGAAAGAAAAAGAATGAAGGTATCCTCTTCCTTTTGTCATGTAGCCACGGGACACGATCGATATCCAAACAAAAGTCCGCGCTCTAAAAACAGGTAGTACTGAATTTCGCCTTTGAAATTGGCCCAATAAAGACATGAGGGACAGGATGATAGCAGTAAAATAGAGACGTGCTCTATTTGAGAATTAACTTGACAATTTATATCGGAATTTAGGAGTTTGAAAATTTTATTTGCATGCTGTTCTTTCATTTTAAGCGAAGTACAATTAGGTTTATAAATTCAGACGAAGAGAAAAAGAACCGTTATTTCCGAGTCATAACGCCGTAAATATATCGCTCCAAATTGTTCTTCTTCTTTCTCTTCAACTGGGGAGAACTTTGTACACTGGCGGTCGAGCGAACAACTTTTTACAGCGGCCTCTGTATTTCTTTTAATCTCCGTGGATCTTTACGAGAGTGCAGTTATTTACGTGATAAGACCGATTTCATGGTTCTCGAGATTTGGTTTGTGTTGCAGAAATGCGAATTGTAGTGTGCTATTGTACTTTTGTTTTTAGGTTCTGCAAAGTCGTGAGTTGTTCTGCAATATAAATAGCCCGAAAATCTTGGAAACTGGATACTTCCTAACATTTTTCTCTATACATATTACGAAAATAATAAAAGATTTTAAAAAGATCTTCTGTTTCAGAATCGAACTTACACGAACCAAAAACATTCACCTATATACAGATCCCTCCTCTATGTTTTTGGAAAAGATAGTTCAATATATACCTTAATATACTACCCTAGCCAAAAACATTAACCATTATCGAGATATCCTAAAGAATTGATCCATATTCGCATCCCCAGCTATATTTTTGAAAAGGTAGTAGCTTCTCTAAACACATTTTTAAAAATATACTAACGTAGCCAAAAGCATTGACTCTTATTGAAATCGCTTTAAACAAACCATTGACTCGTATTGGAGCCACACCTATATTTTTGGCTAGGATAGTACACTAATTTATAAATATATATTACCTAAGTCAAAAACATTTACGGATATGATTCACACTCTATGTTTTTGAAAAAGGTAGTACAGTACGTACCTAAACATACTGCCCTAGCTAAAAGTGTTGATCCTTATAGAGATCAATCTAAGAAAAAAAAACATTGACCCGTATTGGGATCCCCACCTGTAACATTTTTTTAAACATACTAACCTAGCAAAAAACTTGTATTGGAACCTTACCTACATTTTTGAAACAGATAGTACAATATTTTATAAATATACTACCCAATCAAGAACATTGGCTCATATCAATATTACTCCAGCCAAAAGCATTGGCCCATATCGCGAAGCTGTTTATGTTTTTGGAAAGGATGATAAAATATTTTCGAAATATAGTACCCAAGCCGAAAAAGTTGGTCCTTATCGAGATTACTCGATCCAAAAACATTGATCCATATTGGGATCTCCATCAATATTTTTGGAAAATATATAGTAAAAAATAGTACAATATCTTCTAAACATGTTCTTTTTAGATGTACTAACCTAACCAAAAACATTGATTCTGGTTCTGAAAGATAAGGTGTAAAATGTACATATATCGAAACCACTGTTATAGTCTTTTGTTAATAATCCAGAAATCGCTTTTCCAAAACTTTCTTAGCTTCTCAACATTTACTTTCTCAACAATGCCGACTGTCACGTTATAGTTTTGTGTAGCTGAAAACGAAGAAAACTGAAACGGAAGTCTTCGCTCCAGGCTTTCTGTTGTTAGTAAAATAACTCATGTTAAACGCAGCTTCAAAACTCCTCTGCAGCAATCAAGAAACTTGTAATTGTTCTAGGCAAGATATCTCGTAAGGGAGAATGTTAAACTGAGTTTTATTTTCTACGTTTTATTATCTCCTTATATTACAAGTCCGGGACACTTTACTGTATTACAAATATTTCTAAGAAGCAAAAAGTATTAAGTTTTCTTACGGCACGATATGGAATAGTCTATGAAGAGGTAAACAAGAAAGTAGAGTTTAAAAGGCAACTGTTTTTATCTCGTGTCGAGCTGTTCCATATTTTCTTTGCTATATGTGTTTCTTTTGAGGGGATGTATCGTACAATATGGTAAATGCGCTGAGCATGAATATTAAACTTGTCCTTACCAAAAACATTGACCCATATACGAATGTGAATGTTAAACATAGTGCTTTAAATTACTGATGTTCAAAATGCTTGCAGCTATGTTCAATATATTTACAAAATCATCTTTGTGTATTCCGAATATGGGACAATGTTTTTTGTTAGAGTAATATTAATATGAGCCAATGTTTTCTACTCGGGTAGTATATTTATAAAATATTGTACTATCTTTTCCAAAAGTATAGGTGTGGCTCTAGTACGAATCGATATTTTTATAATCTCATCTAATGGTATTGGTTTTTTAAGGTGGTTTTAATCAGAGTCTACGTTTTCGTCTAGGGTAGTTTATTTGGAAGAAATATTTTTAGAAGATGTACTATCCTTTCCAAAAACATAGGCAGGGTTGCAATATGGTTCGATATTATTGATTAGGGTAATATCAATATAAGACCATGTTTTCTACTTAGATAGTATATTTATAAAATATACTATCCTTTCCAAAAATATATGTTTGCAGTAATGTAACTGCAGTTGCAATGTTTTTTACATTTTCATCTTCTAGGGAAGTTAAATCGTCTTTTATGAAAAAGTTGAAATGATCGATGTAGGTAAGAAAAAATAAAAAATAATTTTTTTAATAAAAAAAAAAGAAGAGGAACTATTAATCAAGGATTCTCGTAAAGTAAGGTTTGCAGAATGTCGATTTTAAAAAGCAAACTTAATCAACTCAATCAACTCATCATTTGAAATATTACCATCTTTAATTATCAAATTGCGATCGTGGAATACTAAAGTTGATTTGCACTTTCAGATATGGAGTTATTCACTTAAAATTTCATTATATTTATTTTACCATATTTATTTTTTTGATTTACTTTTGTACATGAACAAATAAATCTCTAAAGGAAAATTGATGTATTATGTATGACGAACAATTGATTGAATCCCACTGCTCACCAACCGTAAATTCAATAATCGTTTATTAAATGTTCTACCAACAGAGAGATGATTATTTTATTATTTTATTCATCTCATGTGGAAATATATATTTATTGCTTTCTAGATTTAACTGCTACTAATTAATTATTTAGTAACAAAACACTGCTCGTTATCCTTTAGCTTGCCACATATGAATTTGCATCCAGCTGTAAAATCCCCAGTGGGAAAACGATATTAGAAACGTTTTTGCAACGTTTCAAAGACGTTTCTAATATTGTTTGCCATCACTTTTTTATTTATTTACTTTTTTTAAATTTTTTTTAATAAAGACGATATTAATTTTAAAAATGACAACATTTTACCGAAAAGAGTTGTCGAATCGTGAAGAAAAATATTTGTTTACGTCACTAAAATTCAAATTCGAAATTTGAAAAGCGGACTGACGCATGTATATTCGAATAATTTAGAGTTCATTTTGAATTGAAAAA
>JAUEJJ010000002.1:3182463-3202296 GCA_032164275.1 Synergus coniferae
ATTTCATCATCATCAGATGAGGATAAAATATCATCGTAGATCAGAGCCATATTTCCTTGCTATATACTGCACTCCACCTCTCCACCTTCACTTGCTACAATCGTACTTGAATTTTGAGGTTATGTTACTTTAATCACTGGTTAATCTACATAACCAGCCATTATTGGGCGGTTAAGTTAACCGAGTTAACCCGTGATTATCTTCCCTTAATCATGATTTAAAAAATGGTGGAACGCAAAGTATTGATTAAATAATGTTAATCAGGGGGATGAAGCCGAAGCCCTGTTCAATGTAAAGAAAGGATGTTAATCAATGATTAAAGATTTAATCAGAGTTGGTAAAACCGGCCCTAAGCCCAATTTCTGCAAACCAGAAATCGATCTTGATGAAAGAACCCGAAAAACAATGCATCTTTGCAATTTTGTCATGAAATGTACGACGTGAAGTGGAAGATTTGAGTCATTATCGACTTCACCATTTTTTGTGATTTTTTTCATTTATTCGTCGATCGCTCCAACACCCTTAACATCAAAATTTAAAATAAATAAAGGCGTTTTTGAACATTACTGTACGCGAAAACATATAATCATTAAACATTGCAAAATAAACGTAGCCTAATATTTTTGGCCAATAAAAATTTATATCTATATATAAACTCGTGACATTGTATCTGGTAGTGTTTAAAGCCACGTTTACTTAACAAAACTGCGGAACACTTAATTGCTTATGAAACGAAAAAATTCCACACTGCAGACAAGTTAGACTATAAAAGATGAACGCTTTCCAAATTCGCCATTTGTAATTATAAAAATTAACGAGCGCAGTATTTCACAATCTGAACTGCGTACTTTACTGTACACGATGGCGGAAAAATTATCGTTATGTATTTTCATTCTTTGTGGAATTCTTTGTCAAGCTATTATTGAAGTTACATCAGCAGATGCTGGTAAGTTTACATCTTATCATATCCTATCCTGCCCTCTTTAATAATATCAGTAACGGCTTATTTTTTTTTAATCGGAATTAATTCGAACTTTCAATCGGAATAAATCTGATCAATTCGATCAATCCGGTCAATTAGAACTTTTAATTCGAATTAATCCATTATATCTGAATCAATCCGCATGATTCCGGAAAATTCGGATTGATTCGGACTGACCGGAATCATTCGGATTGTAAGTTCAGATTAATTCTGATTAATTCGGATTTACCGGATTCATTCGGATTAAATGTTTGAATTAATTTTGTATGGGCCTCGGATTAATTGGATTTAAAACTTCCTTCGAATTATATTAGAATGAAACTGTTTGTTTCGGATACAAATTCCGGAATGATGTGAATTGTTTCGGAATTAATATCAATCCGAAGCTTTCGTTAGGGTCATTTAAGAGATTAATTTATCAAATACTTTCAGGTGAATCGAATTCTCTTGTCCGTCGAAAACGTGTAATTAATTTCGAGCCGGATGGAGACCAGCCTTTAAGGAGTGGAGATGCTCCCTTCGTTGCAAATATTAGAGCATTTCCATCTAATACTACCATTTGCGTAGGTGCTATACTTTCGAAACACACTGTGATTACCGCTGCAGTTTATATTGAAGACACTGACGTTCTAACTTTGAAAGTACTCGTTGGTTCAGCATATTCATTTCGTGGTAAATCTCACAATGTGATAGAGACAAAAGTACACACCGCTGGACATCATCAAGCACATTGGGAGAGTATTGCCTTAGTCATTGTAGAACCAGCTATCACCTTTGATTCACATACTCAATTCATAGAATTGCATGTAGGACCTTTGATGGCAGGCATACGTGCCACTATTTACGGTTGGGGATGCAACGAGAATACACCGTAAGTTCTCCATATTTCATGTTGGAAGTAAAAAGATAGAAAATGATAGAAACCTTTGGATAGAAAAGGATAGAGATTTTCTATCCCTCCCAAGTACACACTTTGCATCCATCAAACGCTATCTTTTTCTATCTTTGTATGTATGGACAGAATAGCATTGAGATTGAAAAGGATAACATCGTATTAGATTTTAATAGAGATAGGTAAGGATTCAAATGATTAGAGAAAGAATGGACATGGATACGGAAGTTGAAATTGATAAAGATAGGCGCGGCAGTAGATTGCAAAAGGGATGGAAAAGGATTGGCGTGGATAAGCGGAGAATAAGGAAAGGTTGGCGTGGATAAGTGGAGTATAGGAAATTATTTGCGAAGATAGACAAAGGATACAGATAGATATAAGTATTGAGATTCAAAAGGAAAGAGATTATTGACGGAAGTGCATAATGGTTTTCACTAATCTAAAAACTTGTTCTCTTGGTTTTAGACGTGGAACGAATTTTCGAAACAGACTAAGAGCCATCAATGTACCGATTATGCGTCACCAGGACTGCGTGAACGCCTACAGAAATCGGCTGGTGATTACAGAGAAAGAAATATGCACTTTTGATCCCTTCAAACGTTGCGGTCATACTGATTATGGTGCACCATTAGTTGTCGACAATAAATTGGCTGGAGTTCACCTACGGAGAACATTCACTCCAACACATATTAATCCCGATGTTTTTGCAATTTTACAACATGTGGCGAATGCACAATGGATCAGAAATAACATTGTTCATTACATTTGAAAGTTTGAATAGGAATGGTGTTTCATGGATCTGGAATTGCGTTGCGTTTTTGCTTCAAACCCTGAAAGAGAGAGAGATGCACTATTACTACTGTCTCTCTCACTCTCATGGAATTTGTATCCGAACCAAACAATTTCGTTCCGATCTAATCCGAAGAAAGTTTTCAATCCGAATCAAACCGTAGTTCATTCAAAATTAATCCGCACTTTCAATCCGAATGATTCTTTGTCTCTTTTCTAACTTACTTTAATTAAACTGATTAATTGTCCCAACAAAAAAACTATCACAAAATTATCATAAAATTATCTAATTTTATTTAGTTTATTCTTTTGTAATCTGAGTCCTATTTTAGAAGGATATATAGTAATTATAGAGAGACAATTAACTTTTATATAAATTAAAAATTAGCGTCACAAATTTTTCTAAACTGTATTTCAGTATAATTGTAATTTTGTGTTTATTTTTTGTTAGCAGTATTTTCTAGTTTCTTTGTATATCTAGATATAAAAAAAAATTAGTGTTTCGATTTCACAATTTTCAAAAATTTCCATACCGTTCGTGGCAGTCTAAAAGTTCAATAAAATTTATATCTATCATATAACCCGAATCTATTTTCGATTACCGTAGATTACGAAACAGAATAGTAATGAAATAGAACCTCATTTTATAGTATAAAACGATTAAACTTTAAAAAACAAGTTTTACAAGTTATTCTGATCTTTAATGACAATAAAATTATATTTCTTTGTACAAGTTACCCTAATCTTTAATAGCAATAAAATTATATTTCTTTTTACAAGTTATCCTAATCTTTAATGCCAATAAAATTATATTTCTTATAAGCACGAAACATTCTGCAAGCAAGTTATACGATAAAAGAAGAACTCTTTGAGCTCGTATAACTCTAAAAATTTACAAAAGTAGATTTTTAAAATCTGAACTGCAAATTTTACTGTACAAAATGACAGAAATAATATATCTGGGTTTTTTCATCTTTTTTGTAATTCTCTGTCAAGGGATTACTGGAGTTTTCTCAGAAAACGTGGGTAAGTCATATCATATATATCATATCATATATCATATCATATCATATCACATCACATCACATCACACCATATTATATACCATACCATATATCCTCTTGGATAACACCATCTAAGAGATTGATTTATCTAATAATTGCAGGCGAATCAAACTCTCTCATCCGCAGAAAACGCGTACTTAATATGGAGCCGGGTGGAGACATACCCGTAGTGAATGGAGCTGCTCCCTACATAGTAGATATTAAAGACTATCCGAGTAAAATTTCATTTTGTGTTGGTGCTATCCTGTCAAAGCGCACTGTCATCACTTCTGCCCCCTGTGTTGCTGAAAGACGTGAAAGTTATCTCAGAGTCCTCTGTTCTTCAACATATAAAAATTCTGGTGTATACCATACGGTGATCGGGAAAAGAGTGCGCTTCGACAGTCATCCGCAAAGGGTTGGTGATGGCGTTGCCTTGCTGATTGTTGATCCGCCTTTTCACTTTAACTTAACTACGCAACGCATAGAATTGCGTGAAGAACCTTTGGTGACAGGCATACATGCTACTATCTATGGTTGGGGTTGCAACCCTTCAACACCGTGAGTGATAATAAGATACCTAAATACCTAGATCATATCATACAGAAAGAAGAATTGCAGAAACTGAAACTGTTCGACACTAATCTAACATTTGTTCATCACTAATCTAACATTTGTTCATCACTAATCTAAACACTTGTTCCTTCTTTGATTTCAGACGTGGAACGGTATATATAAAGAGATTACGATCAATCACTGTACCGATAATGAAACAACAAGATTGTAGAAACCACTACCAAAATCATCACTTGATTTCAGATAAAGATATTTGCACATATCACCCACATAGACGCTGCGGTCATATTGATGGCGGTACACCTTTAGTTGTCGAAAACACTCTGGCTGGGGTTTACCTTCGGTCTATACCAATAGGAAATCAAAACAGCCCTGATATTTTTGTAGACGTACAGCATTTAGAATATGGTCCATGGATCAGGAGTAATATCGTTTGGGTCCTTTAAGGACAGAAAAGAAAAATTCCCAAGATTCAATTGGGTTTTTGATATAGATTGACGACATTTCTTTGGGTAATTTCTTTTAGAGGTGTTCTGTTTACCACGTTATGTTTGTTCTGTTTTTCTTCCTGGTTCTTCGGATTTGTAAAAATTCTCATATCATAAATAATTTATAATTACCTTAATTAATAATTTACAATTATGTATCTTAGGCTTCTGGAGAACTTTATATCTATCGTATAATTTGAGTCGTTCAATATTTGTTACACTGTTACTTGTTTAATCAGGTAGCCTAATATTTAAAGGAAATAAACTGATTTCCATATTACAAAACATGCCATTGTAGTGCTTATCGCCACGTTACTAAACTCTGTATGTGAATGCATGCTTATGGAACATAGTAATTCCAGATTGCGTACAAGCTAAACAATAAAACAACACTTGAAAAATTGACAATAACATTTTCATAATCTGATCTGCATACCATATTGTACAGGATGACAGAAAAAATATATGTGTGCCTTTTCATGCTTTGTGTAGTTCTTTGTCAAGGGATTACTGGAGTTTCCTCAGAAGATGTTGGTAAGTTTGCGTTTATCATATCCTATCCCATGGGAAAACATCATAAGATAATAACATAACATCTTGCATAATATCATATGATGCTATCTCTTGGATAATATCACATGATGTTATCTCTTGGATAGTGTCATTTCGAGCAAGACTGATTCTAATTCTTGGATAAAACCATCAGAGAAATTAATTTATCTAACAATTGCAGGCGGATCAAACTCTCTCATCCGAAGAAAACGCGTAATTAATTTGCAACCGGGTGGAGACGTACCATTGGAGGCTGGAGTTGCCCCTTTCGTTGTAAATATTAGACACTCTCCGTATAATATTACCATTTGCGTAGGTACTATACTGTCAAGACGCACTGTTATCACAGCCACTGACCGTGTTGCTCATCTTGATGTAGGATCAATCCAAATACTCGTTGGTGCAGTATATACATATCGTGGTGAACATCACAATGTAATAGCGAAACATATGCACTTCGGCAATCATCCACACGATCCAAGAGATGGCATTGCCTTGCTCACTGTTCAACAAGCTTTCGTCTTTAACAGAGTTACTAGTCCAATACCTTTGCACACAGGGCCATTGCTGGCAGGCACACCTGCTACTATTTTCGGTTGGGGTCACAACCCCACAGCTCCGTAAGTTCTTAATGATATCGCAGTGGACAAAAAGACATTGTCATCTTCAGTATGGTCTAAAGACATCCTTATAACGTCCATGTCAGTCCAATTGAGGTCCTACGGATGTCTTTAAGACAACCTCGTGATAACAATGTTTGTTTGCCCACTGGGATGTTAGATTGATAAAAGACAATGATTTTCTTGACTGGAAGACATGCTTCAGCAATCTCCAAATTTGTTTTCTTGGTTTCAGACGTGGAACAAACTATCGTTCCAAATTACGATCTATCACTTTACCAATAATGAGTCATCGGGACTGCGTAAATATCTACAAAAATCGTGCTGAAATTACAGATAAGGACATCTGCACTTATGATCCACTCAAACGTTGCGGTCATACTGATTATGGTGCACCTTTAGTTGTCGACAATCAACTGGCTGGAATTTACCTTTGGACAGGACGAATTCCAAGTCATGTTAATCCTGATGTTTTTTTAATCATACAGCATATGGATTATTCGCAATGGATCAGAAGTACCATTGTTCATGACGTGTAAGTGGTTGGATAAGAATACTAACTTATCCGTCTACTTCTGTTGAACATTAGTATCTGTATTAAATATAGATCCGAAACAGCGCTTCGTCAAGAATCCAGCGAAAGTACACCGTAGACACCCCTGACATAAAAAAGAAAATTTTCCTAAGATATCATTATTATTATTCTCCATGGCTCGATTTCACAATTCCCAAACACTTCCAAACCGTTTGTCATTTAAAACGTGGCTAAAAATCAGTGATGTAATTTTTATATCCATCATAAATCTCCTAACACAATTTGCCGTCTGTTTACGAACTATATAATTATAGAGTTATAAAATTAAAATTGTTTTCTCTCAAAACTATGAATCATTCTACACTCAACTTCCAGTTAAGTTAAGGCCTTTGAAATGAAAACAGTTCGGTTATGTAAAATTCCCCTTTATCCCCACCTGATACTCCATCTCTCACCCCCTCCCTCATTCTCACCCTTCACACTCCTAGAGTCATCAGATCTCTCATACCCCCTCACACCCTCACTGAATTCGAGTCCGAGGTCAGTTTGACTTCATCATGTCAGGACCAAGGTCAATTGAAGGATAAATTGAAAAAAAACACATTGATTCAGTGTAAACCACTATATTAAGACGTTTTTGGGGTGGCTAAATCGAAATCCGAGGTCAATTTGATCCAATCAAGTCAAGATCAAGGTTAATTGAAGGTCAAAATAAAGAATACCACTTGACCGGGGAAAACCTCTATTCTCAGATGTTTATAGGGTCGCCGAATCCGAATATGTGGTTAGTTTGACTCCGGCAGGTAAGGATCAAGGTCAATTGAAGGTCAAATTAATAAAAAAAACATTGATTCGGCGTCAACCAGTATATTAACACAGTTGCTAATTGTGTTAATTCTTTTAATGCATCACAAATCAAAGTAACAAATTGCTTTCCCGAACGGCAATTCATCATCGAGAGAACTTTTCTGAATACTTCCACTCTGCGATTCTGCCTAATATATTTTTTTCTGCTGTACATACATAAAGAAACAAACTTTCTTCCGCATTCATGAAAACATGAAAGCTTTCCATTTTTCAAACATTTCCGGATGCTTTTTGGTAGCCTTGATTCTGGACAAAAGAAATCTTCAAATACCGCTTCGTCATGACTACGTTAAATGTATGTAGATTTCCCGATTCGGTGGTGTAAGCTCGTGGTTCCCAATATTAATGGAATATACATGGTGAAGAACGTACGAAACAACAGGAAATGTATTTGGACCGGATTTCTCGTCACGTGACCAAGTGCCAAACATCTTGTATGTATATCACGAAAAGAATTTTAAGACAAGTTCTGAATTACTTCGAAAGTTTGCAGTAGCTACGAAACAGTTTTTCTTCCCTTCCTTAACGTTTCTCTCTCGATCACATCCGGTGATTTAGTTGGTTTGTTCTGGAGTAAATATGACGGAGAATCACGTTAAGTGATGGTAGTTGAACTTTATATTCTCATGGTGTTATGGATGAGTCAAATGAATTATTTCCTGACCTCTCGATTTCCTCAAAGTTTTTTCAAAGTTTTGATAAACTTTGCTTTTGATTTACCTATAATATGTGTTCCTTATTTTACCCGAATTTACTCTATCTTAACATCGAAATAACTCGACATGACCCGAAAACTATAATCGACCCATAATCTTTTTCGACCTAATTGTCGATTTTGTATAAATGTCCCAAAAATGAGGTGGAAAAACAGTAGGAAAAGTTTGTAGGAGAATTTAAGTTTGGAAAAAGGATTTTCCATGGGAAGATGGAAAAATTTTTTCCATGGGAAGATGAAAAAGGGATTTTCCATATGAAGATGGAAAATCTGTTGGGAAAACAGTGTAGAAAAATATTTTCCGACCGGGAGTTCGTAAATCGCTTGAAAAAACGGTTAAGGTATCAAAAAGCAAGTTAAAAAGAGGGTGGAAAAAACAAAATTGTAAAAGTGTGTAGTAAAGGGATTTTTCCAAAGGCATATTGAAAAGCTGATGGAAAATCATTTTCCAATTGAAAATTGGAGAAAATAGCGGAAAAGTATTTCCCAAAAGTGAATTGGAAAAAATAATTTTCCAAAAGTAGTTGAAAGAAAACGTTAATATGTATTTTTCCAACGTATAGAAAATTAATATAGTTGGAAAAAGCGTTTAAAAAGGGAGATTAGAACAATTGTTTTCAAAAAGAATGTGGAAAAGTGCTTGTGAAAATAAGTTTAGAAAAGAAAATGAGAAAAAAGTGGAAAACAACCGTTGCAAAAGTGAGTGGAAAATGATTTTCCAGAGGAGTTGGAAATAGGATGGGTAAAAACGATGGAAAATCGGTTGGGAAAAGAAAGTGGGAAAATTAGTCAGAAAAGGAAAATTAGATAAGTGGTTGGAAAAGTGAGTGGGGAAAGGTTTTTCCAAATGGTTGGGAAAAGTATTATAATTTAAAAAATGTAAAGGTGGGAAATTATTATTATTATTATTATTATTACACTATTCTTATTATTATTATTTTCCAATCAAATTTATCCTGTTCCGTTTTTTCCTTTTCTCGTTTTTGGTGCTCTTTTTATTTCCCATTTTATGAATTATAAATCGAATGTTCGCTCAATTTCCATGTAAACTTGCAATGCTGTGTTCGCAAGTCGTGCTCGGGCTGAGCTTTTCAAACCGTAATTCTCAGTACCACCATGAATGAGTTTCACGCCTCCAGTCATTCGTTTTTTTGTCAGCATTTTTCTACCCAATACCCGGCGGCTATTGGTGGCTTTTTCGCAACAACTATTTTGTACGATTCCTCTTTTTTTTTTGTCCTTTACATCCGTTTTTCGTTTTAAATGGGTGTTAAATGTAAAGTTGGAAGGAAAATTCCTAATGCAGAAAACGTACAATTCTACCCTTACAATTCGAATCTTTGACCTTTTGACCGGGTTTACTGACACAGAGATAATCCACTTGCCACGTTATACGCTCGTTAACTGTGTATATGCATAATAGGAAGATCATTTAAAATTAATCTAAGGACCAAAACAATTGCATTATCAACTGTACAAGCAAAAGTTCTTTTATTTATTTTCTCTCTATGCTTTTAAATTCATAACAAGTCAACTAATAAACTCTAAAGTTAAACTTCGTGCTGAAATTATTATTATTTTTTTTTTGAAGAGAAAAAAATTCACGAACGAATTTAATATATTATATTATTATATTACTACATTATATTATATTATTATTATATATTATTATTACATTACTACAAAATTTGTAAGAATAGAAAGAAAGCTGACAAAGTTGCTGGGAGAAGAATTTTCCAAGAGATGGTTGGAAAATTGGAGAAAGCAGGGTTGTAAAAATTTGGTGAGTAGGATTTTCCAAATAATAGTTTGAGAAAAAGATATAAATAAGGGTGTAAAAAGTATCGAAAAGGGATTTTCTAAAAGTGAGTTGGAAAAATAGGTTGGAAAATGTAGTGGAAAAACAGTTACATAGGTAAAGGGAGTGAAAAAGGATTGGGGAAAGTGGTTTCAAAAATAGTGGTGGAAAAGCGGAAAAAGAAAGGAGTTTGGAAAAGTAGGTTGGAAAAACAGTTTGACAAAAGAGAAGAGTTGGAAAAACTGTTAGGTGAATGTGGTGGATATAAGAATCTCAAAAAGGAAATTGAATTAAGGGTAGAAATGCGAGTTATAAAGCTGAAATTTGAAAAACAAAGTTATAAAGTTGATAAGAAAAGGATTTTCCTAAGAATAAATTGGAAAAATTGGTGGAAAAGCGGTTAAAACAAAAGGTTGAGAAAAATTGTTTGAAAAAGGGCGTTAGAAATGTGGTTGGAAAAAGCAGTTGAAAAAAAGAAGCGTTTAAAATGAAATTAAATAAGGAAGTGGAAAAAGAGTTTCAAGTAAAGTTTGAAAAGAATTGTTGGAAAAATATTTTTCAAAATGTATTTTAAAACGTACTCTTAAATTCTCGTTCTCTGACTTTTTCAAACGCGTTTGTTCCTCTGTCTCTTCAATAATGCCGAGAATATGTTAGATCGACTTGAAAATAGATCGCCGTTTGAACTTAACAGTTGACGCTGTCGCGAAACAATATATCTTGGTATAAAGGTTGCATAGATAAAAGCTGATGGTGCCCAGACGCTCGACAGTGCTTCAATTTATCAAGTACTGCGAAAGCCCTATTGCCGAGTCAGGGTGTGTTTCCTAAGGATCCGAAAAGAACTACCCCACCCCACTCATCTCCTCTGCTCACCCGGTAATGGAGTCTAAACGATGATTCACAGTTTCTTACCTCACCCTCGATGACTACGTTTTATGGTAATTTATCATGCATCCATCTTTGCCCGGATATACGCAATCTCGCCCTTGGCGAAAATCACTTTTGGTATAATTCCGCGGAGGAAAAAATATCCTCTAGTGCATCATTATTAGCCTGGCTTCTTAAGAAATATTCAACAAAGGGAGAATGAGCTTTTAGCCTGATTACTCTTTTTTGTTAACACCTCATAATAAGAGAGTAACCATTTTACGACAGTAGTTACTCTTAAGAGCTGCATTATAGAAAAATATGTAGATTATGATGTACTTCCAAGTCAGAACCATGCGGAACTAGAAGTCCGAATAAAATTAGTCAAATTCCTCCTGGGATGGATAGAGGACAACAAACCAAGTCGAAAAGTTCTTTTGAAAAATTTTGTCAGACGTATAGTTTTTGAGCTAGAGAGGTTTGAATGTAAATGCGAACTCTTCTTGTGTGAGAGAGAGGATAAGTCTTTCATCCTTGTCGTACAACGAAAGTTCAAACCACTCTAACTTGAGAACTATACATCTGACAAATTTTTGCAAGAGGACTTTTCGACTTGCTTTTTTCGTCCTCTATAGATCCCTGTGACAAAAAAAAGATATTTTGAAAAACCATATACATATATATGCAGTTAATATTAAAAAGCACAGCAACGCCTAAATTTTGATTCAAAGAATTGACCAAAATTCTCATATTTAAAGTAATCAGAGCGGTGTTGAAACACTCCTGAAGATCGAAAAAATTTTCTCCAGAGTACGTGTAGTAATGTCGTTACATTCTTTCCATTCCATTGTGAGCTTTGCTTGTGAAAGAGAAGAAGGAAGAAAAAAAAAAAAAAATTTGCATCGATTCCTGATTAAAATCTCGCTGGAAGAGGAATTAACTTTGTGGATCAAGTTTTCATCTGAAAAGGGAATAAATCAACATTTCTACTCTTCTTTGGTTTGGGTTTCATTTCATTAAAAACTGAAGTTTTAACCATATATACATGAAACGAATTTCTATTATTTTATTCTATATGTGAAATATTCTTTTATGATTATCACGTTATGAAACTCAATCGACCAGTATTAATTAGAGTTTGCAACTTGAAATCGGACAAATATACAATATTGTGCAGATACATGATTTCATTTTATCATTTTATGAAGGTAAAGAGAATATGTAAAGAATATTATTTGTAAAAGAGAATATTGCATATTTCAATATTGCAATATGTAAACACGGTCTTAAAATACTTATAATTCACTGCGTTCGAAATTAAAATCAGATTTAATATTGCAAAAGGAAAATAGAGAAAATCTGATATTCTCTTGTGATTTTCACGTTATGGAATTCAGTCGACATGGAATTAATTTTATTTATTATACACAATATACATAAAATATAATACAGTATAATACACAAAATTGTGCAAATTAGTAGTAAATCTATGAGTGTTCTACGCCCCTTAAGGACAGAACATGGTTCTGTTCCATTCTAAGTTACTGGCGCTGATATCACCATCAGTAGATACTAAAGATCTCTGCCAGAGATCGATACTTAGTTGATAATTTAAGAATCTGAAGTACCACCTCTGGTAGAAATCTATATTACCGACTGATGGTAATAACAGCTTTGGTAACTCAGCATATTGTATTTATGTGAATTTCAGTGCTGTAACACGAAAATACAGACTTATAATAATTTTAATCCACTGCGGTTGTAAGCTGTTACAATATTGTCAAATGAAACTAGACAAAAGTCGATATTAATGGCGTGTACAATTAAGATAGTAAAAAAAGTGTATAATATACGTGAAACATTACCATCGGTCGGTAATGCAGATTTGTTCCCGATATCTATATTTAGTTCACGTGTCAAGGATCTGCCTTGTCGATTATTACCTCGGCAAGGCAGATCTCCGGCGTATTATATGAGGTTTGATCTCTAGTAGAAATCTGTGTGACCGACTGATGGTAATATCGGGGGCAACTTAACATGGAACAAAACCATGCTCGATCGATAAGTAGAAATCTGAATTGCCAACTGAAGGTAATGCGGTCTTAGAATAATTTTTATCCCTCGCGATTGGAATTAAAAGCAGCCTTTATATTGTAAAATAAAAGTATAGAAAAGGGGATATTATTTTGATTTTGTTTTCAAAATAAAATGAAGATGCAAGCTACATTTCTCACTACACATACCTGTTTACTAATTAATGAAAAATCATAATTGTTGTAATTTTTATTAAACTTGCATTTCGAGTATATTTCACAACGCCCTGTAACATAATGTTTGGCGTATACAATTAGGATAAAAAAAAATGCGTAATTATTAGAAACGGCGCACAATGGACGATGGACGAGGGTGTTTTCAACGGCACGTGTTTCAACACCGCGGCGCGGAAACCACAAATCCGTGAGAGCATGCAAGTGCTCTTGAGTTTGCACAAGAGCCTATGCGTTTGCGTTTGCGTTGACTGTGGTTGTGACTGCTACGGTTTATCGGAAAAATAATGAATTTGAAATTCACACTCGCCTACTGATAACGCACCACTATCTCTAATCAGAGCTCGAATTCGCCAACCGTGGCAAAGCTGCTGAATTCAGCATGGATGCGGAACCGTAACTCTATGTACAAACTACAACAACTGCAGTTGCACTTTATCATTCGAAATTGCATAGTGTTCAAACGAAATTGCATGGTGCGTATCAGTTATCAGTTTCTTGATCAGATCGTAATTCGTTCCTGCCTCTCGAAAAGCTTCCATCAATTAGTTTACTGCTCGCGCTAGATAAAGAAATGTTTCTGCTTTAACCGTTTTATTACAATTATGTTGTTTGCTTTATTTATATATATTTATTTATAAAGGAGATATTTTTTTACGACAATTAAAAGTTTGGTTTAATTAAATTAACCCTGGGTGACATAAAATCATGTGGCATCCTAGGGATAGAGGGTGGAGGGTCAAACGTTAATTCCACGGTGGACAACGTGGGAGTGGAGGGGGGGAGGGGGTAAAAAGCAGCCAGGATTGTGTTTATGGAAGCCCTTCAAGACATCAAATACCCTAAGATATAAAAAAAAATTAATTTTCTTGTGAGTATGTTCGCCCACATTAATTCGTCTGGTGTTTTGGTACATAGTGTAATCCTGATGTCAATGGCAGCAGACGCAGCTGTGTATTTCCAAGAGTGATGCGTAGGGTATTATATCATTCTCCTGTATCTGTATATATGCATAAGTCTGAGTAACTGCTCGCATCAGGTATACGTCATATTTGTGGTTGCTCGACGGATCAGTAACGCAGCAACAAATGCGAATACGACCGGAAAGAAGAAGATAATAAATCTGTGTTACTTGCGGGTTGTACCGACGTCCCTTTCGAATATATTATAATGTTGTCGAGACTTTCTAAGCACTTCCGTCTTTTCCCCAAACGTGCATTAAATGAGATACGTTTTACTGCATGCGAAACTCGCAAATGCTGTTATCGAATTCATCAAAGGAAGAGCCATAAAAGAAAAGCATCAAGCTCTCTGTGCCCTTCATCGTAAAATTCAGCAAAGCTGAAATATGAAAATTTAAAAAGGAATCCTCTCTCTCCAGGGAAATTTCACGATTCTAAATGGTTGGGATTCTCGATTTGAGTATGAGGTAAATCGATACTTTGACAAAACTCGATACCCTTTTGAGAGTATTACCCCAGCTGGAAGTAAAGAGATAGAAATCCGATCCCTTTCTATCTCCTTCTATATCTAAGATAGAAAGGGATAAGAATTTTTTTATCCCTTTCGATCTCCTTGTCAGTCTCAATTCGCTTCTATCTCTTTCAATCTCCAGTTCCCTATACCTTTCTATCTCCTTGTCAATCAAAATTTCTCTTATCTCTTTCAATCTTCACTTCTATATCCCCTTCTATCTGTCACATATACTCGTCTATCTTTTACTATCTTTTTGCTAATCTCAATTCGCTAGGAAGATATAGATTTTACTGAGCACAGGTATAGAAAGAGATAGAAATGTTCAAGTACGGCGGATAGGTGAGAGATAGAAAGAAAAAGTATTTTGGGAATGCAGATCGTGTATTTCCCAGGAATAGAAATGTTCTATCTCTTTCTGTCTTTTTACTTCCGGCAGGGAGTTTTATTTTTTATTTTTAGTTTTATTTTCAAAACAAATACATCTATTTGGGATTCTAAATAAGAAGCTACTTGTTTTTTCCCTTTCGTAGAAAATGTGGCGTCGGTATTTCCAGGACGAAGAATTGAATTTCAAGAGACGTCTTCAGACCCTTTATTTATCATCTTAACACTTTGGGGCTGCCACTCGGAGGGAAAAGAGTCATGCTTTAAAATAAGAGGTTTGCGGAAATTCTCCTGCTTAGGCATTTTTGTGTACAAAGAATGCGTGAGGAATGCATTAGAGGGAAAGAATTCTTGGGGATGATAGTGTCGTGTTTCTGTGGTGGAGTTATTCCTTCAATGCTACAACCCAGGACTGGCACTCAGAAGTTTTGTGACCACTTGAGCGTCCCTTTTGCAACGACACCGTCTGGCTATAACCATTCCCGAGAATACGTAACCACTCGACATTCGTTTCGTAATTTGCCGAATGGAGGGTTGCCATCCCCCGCAGTTTGTGCCAATTTACATGGATAGGCGGAAACTTGATTCGGCAGCTCAGTTGGAGACCTCGGCTGGTAATTAGCGCGCGGATATTTCAACAACACATCTCCTTTAATTGCCCTGGAAAACATATTTAGAAGGAGAGAGTTCAAAAACAGACTTAGGACGTAATATATCACTCACGGGTGTTAAATATCAATTATTACTCATATTATTATTATTACTCATTATCTTTGAATATATGAGATTACTGGCAAAAGTTTCGGATTGTTCGTATTGATTTTCAATGGACCCTAAATTAATTCGGATGAAAAACTTCCTTCTGATTAGATCGGAAGGAAACTGTTTGGTTCGGATACGAATTCCGGAATGATTTGGATTGGTTCGGAATGAATTTCAATTCGAAGCTTTCGCTATGGTAACAATAAGAAGCTTCCATATAAATAGCTTCCACTTTGACAGAAATAGGGAAAAGCTGTGTATCCTAAGCGTTCGCGTGACCTTGTGTACACATTGTTAAGTCGGGTGAGAGGCAGAGATAGGTCCGACGTGGAAACTTTGGCAAATATTCAGTCTTGTTTAGTTTCGTCGGGTTGGTCAATAGGGGTTAAAACCGTCTGGGCATACCCTCCATTGTATGGGCTAACTTACGTGTATGCGATAAACTCGTCCCATTCCCCATTCGCCTTCATGTACACACTATAAATACATGTAAAAATCTCTGCGCAAATGCATACCTCCATACTCCACGTTACAGCAAACTTCATCGAGTAATGTGTAGATTTCTGTCCTCAAGGGCATTCCAAAGTTCTGCTCTGGTTGCTTCCTCAATGGCGAAACATTTCGAATTTGCTCTGCATTAAATTGGAAGGAACAAAACGTCAATTATTTGTTAATATCTTACACTGCTATATGCCATCTTGCAGTTATTGAAAATTTTTTTTTGCGTTCCTTTAGCTAATGACATTTCCATTTTTCTTTATTTAAGTATTTACACTTGACCCTAACATCACGTCGGGGTCACCAATTATGGAGATTCAGTCGGTATCTGACGTGACTTCAATTAATTTCTGCTCCTTAAACCGGATAGAAAGAATATAGGAAAGGAGTAAATAAGTTAAAACTCAACTAACAGATTTGTTTTAATAAGTACAACGCATTGCATACCAGTGCCGAGCGAGTCGAGAAATGGTCTCGCGTCAGGTGGCGAATTCGGAAAGTCACCGCTTGGTGGCCAGCGAGCATCCTCTCCCGCAGACGAGAGGTTCTACCTATGGCTTATATTCGATCGTCTCGATCAACACTACTTAAGATTTCAAGCTTGGATCGACGAGGTTCACTCTTACGATTTTCTGTAATTCTGGAGTGATAATTATTATTCGAAAATTAATAATATCAAACATAACATGTATTTGCCGCTCTAGTTTTTGAATCTGGAATAATTAATCGCGTATCATTACGTCATTAGTAAAATATTTTCATTTAGTGTGATAGATAGATCTTCATGTGAGGAGATTAAAATTGCCCAAAAGAGAAAAGAGTATTTAATTATGACAAGTTATGCGCTTGACAAATGTGTACTTAACACAGTTCAAATTGCATTTCCAATTCCAGGATTCTCGTAATTGATTATGTGAAGCTCTTTTTGTTGCAAACAGCTTCTGGTAGTCATAACATATGAAAAGCGTCATGTAATTTCGATGAATATAGAACTAGTGTAATTAAAGTGACATTTAACAGCGCAGTTCACGTAGCAATCGTTCAGATTAAATTTGCGTGCCAAAAGTGCACACGATTTCGTATTCTGAGGGTGTGCTTGAAATAAAGTTGTTCATTTTACTAATTGAGCTACATATCGTTAATACTTTCAGTATGAAGAAATTAAACTTCAAAAAAATTTCAATTAATGGTAAGTTGCGAATTCATTCATTCACTATTTCCATATTGAAGGTACTCCGGTTGCTTTTCACGTGTTCTTAACTCGCGAAATTATAAGACATAAGATTTATGTGAAAATTTTGAATCCATCGTACTTTATTGTATTATATATTAATATTATTTTCAGGTACTGTTTGTTCTCTGATTTAAATCGTCTATTCAATGTATGAAAATCCAATTGAATAATAAATTCCAGACCACAAACTGCAGTTTCCGTTGATGATGAATTGTGAAAAATGTAGAAGCTTCTAGTGTTGAGAACATTGCTATTCACTGGAGAATGTATAGGAGGCGTTCATTACAATCGCGTAATTTCATTCTGGAATTTCAGGCTTTAGTCGCCGCAGTCATTAGTATGGAAATTGCGTGCAGTCGTTAGAATTGACATTGTTACCATTGTTATCGTAAATTCGGAACTATTACCGCAGTATTGTTACCCGAAGCACTTTTTCATTTGTGAGGTTTGGAGTCTCGGGCTTGATAAAGTGATTGCAAAGTTAAATTTCAAACTTTCTTACAACCAATTTTAATTAAGTCTCCCGTTTACTCATTCACAGAATGCCACATTTTGATTTTATTTCAGTGAAAATGAGCCAGTTAATATTGTAGGAATCTACCTTATCCAATCTACAAATTGAGTTTCCACTCTAAGTAACTTACGTATAGTCAATGCATTTTTGAACATTATTGTACTCACGTACTCAAAATGAGTTTTTTTTCGAAAACTAAATCGTAAAAGGTCATATTTTGAATTTTGACACGGATTCAATTACTCTCTCTAATGGAATCCAGGATTGGATAGTTTAGTTTTTATTATATTATGATTGTAAACATGTCCCAACCATGATTTATAGAAGGTTTCAATGGAAAGTAAGCTACCCAACACTGGTTTCCATTAGAATATTTTGGAAACCACGGTTAGGTACTTTAGTTTCCATTGGCATCTTTTGAAGACCAGGGTTGGGTAGCTTAGTTTGCATTAGAATCTTCTGGAAACCAGAGTTGGGACGACATCATGTTTACAACAAAAAAAATGATCGCTGTAAACTATACAACGTTACAATGTGCAGATTTGGAGCGTCAATTTTTACACCTTTCATCAAAACTGCTTGCTTTTCATGCTTATTTCTGAAAAAACTTTCAATGTATCATAGAACATACTACACACTTTGCATTACGGAAATTGAGGCTTGCCATTACATAATTTTGAGAACACAGCGGAAGGCGCTATTTATTAAATGGGTTGAGATAATTAATTGTTGTTGGCAATATAACTGTATCTACATACAATACAAATATCAGGTTAATAGCTTCGACCTCCATCCCGTGTTCCAATCCTGGTTCGGAGTACCGGGAATGATTTTCAACCGAAAGAGAGGACAGGTTCGGTGATGACAAGGCGGCGGGACGCAGGTAATGCATACTAGGTACACGGCGTAAAGTTTAATCCAATGAATTAATTATAAACTATGCTCGACATCTCGCACCCAGCGCCAGCAATTACCATGAATATGAACTACGTCCTTTCCTACTCTCCCGAGACGGTTCACTTTCCTGACGATAATATCGGTAATTTCATTTAGGTACGTGCGCTTACCTACCCAGACATGTGCGTATGTGTGACCTAACCTTCCTGATAGTCGCATACCCATACAGTTTCGGTAGATGTATAAGCTATAAGCGAGTTGGAAATTCGACGTAGCGGAACTTAAACTTCGACAAGAGTCGTCTAAAACTGTCACGGCTTTTCATAAAGTAAATAAAGTCACAGGTTTGTAAAAGCGTTTTAGAAAAAGAGGTTAAAAAAGGGATTTGGAAAAGTGGTTTAGAAAACGTGCAAGATAGGAAAAGGGATTTGAAAAGGAAATTGAAAAAGAGATTCGGAAAAAAGAAGTTGCCCTGGCGAAAGTTTCGGTTCGAAATTTATTCCGAACAAATCGGAAATTTTCCGAACCATCAAGGAATTTGTATCCGGACCAAATAGATTCATTCCGATTTAGACCGAAGAAAATTTTCTATCCGAATTAATCCGAAGCCCATTCAAAATCAGTCCGAACTTTTAATTCGAATAAATTCGATCAATCAGGCTAGATGGACTCGGAACCCCTCCAACCCCATGCACACCAACGTGGCCTTTCGTTGAACCCCTCTCCCTTCTAAAGAAGAAATGTGGTTTATGGAAGGCACCATGTGATTATTTTCATAGCACTGTGATGTTTTATTACTAAGCATTACATATTATAACCTTCACTTTATTTCTGAAACTATTATTTATGGTTGATATCTAAATTTATCGCTAGTAACTTTTCTAAGGAAATATTTCCATTTTGTATAATAATAAATGTATACTAGGCGTATGATACGTAATACACTCAAATCTCACAAATCTTAATTTCTCCCAAATCTTAACTATTTAATCTCTTAATATCTTAACTGCAACTCTCTTGTATCTTAACTTACTCAACTGCGCATGCGTTGAGCTCTCGACATCTGATTGGTTA
>JAUEJJ010000002.1:3204858-3216340 GCA_032164275.1 Synergus coniferae
GATGTAAACGAACTTTTTCTCACTAGCGTGTAAAAAAGTGTTTTGTTACTCCCTAGGAAAAAAATTCTTTTTTGACTTTTCTCATCTTTTAAATACTTTTCTAAGTACTTCGTGAAAAATTGATGAGCACTTGTCTCCAACTTTCAATGATTGTAAAAGGGAATTTTTACTAGCAATAAACTCGAGAAGAAGCGAAGTTTTCCACCGCAAGATAAACCGAAAGTTTTCAACCTCTCCCAGTCGTAACAAAACAAATCCAATGAAGAAATCGAATAGTCTCTCCTTGAGGGGTAAGCGTGGGAGGAATAGGGGGGCGTATTCCCTTTCCTCTTCGTGAATCTGGGGTTTACTTTTCTGGCGTTATCTTGGAATTCGAGCCTTTTGCAGTTTATTTGTCTCTAGATTCAAAGTCTAACTGGTATGGCAAATACCAAACATCCACAAATAACCGACATCCTCTAAATGTCTACAGCAAATCACATCCCTATTACAAAACGTCCTTCGATTCGCGACTTCGAAACTGATTCCTGCACGTTTTCCACTCTCTCTTATTTTCTTTCTCTTATTCGAGTACGATAAACTCTCGGAATTCGCTGGAAAAATAGACCTTACGAAACTGAAGTTTCTTTCTAACTTGACGTGGGATTTAAAATCACTGTATTATTTAATTATTGGAAGTTGTTTTAAAAATTGTTTACGTGAAAAATTCAAAGTGATGTTCAATCTCTTATTTCACAAACTCTTTTTCCAAACCATTTTTCCAAAAAAAAATATTGTCAATCCAATTTTTAGAATGCTTTATCGAAATAATAATTTTCTCATTTAATTTTGGAACCTGATTTTCCAAACCCCTTTACCAAGTCACTTTTAAAAATCGATTTTCAACCCCCTTTTCCGAACCTATTTTCCACACTCCTTTAAAAAATCTCTTTTCTACTTTTGGTTAAGAAACTCTTTTTCAATTTCTAGGTAGTAAAAAGGACTTCTCTATCCTTAGGAAGTTCTACTTTTTACTCCCTAGGAGTAAAAAGTTTTTTACTCCCTACTTTTACACTATCCTAGTCAAAAACATCGACTTTTATTGAAAACCTACTGATTGTTTTGAAACTACAGTAAAATATTTTCCTATGTATACTACCCTAGCCGAAAACATTAAGTCATATAATATCAAGACTACCTTCACCAAAAACATTGACTCGTATGGAAACCTGCACGACCTACGTATTTATCATAATCACTTTTTTCTTACAATTTCTTAGAATTATAATAATCTAAAAACTTATTTACAGTTGAAAAAATAATACATTATATCTCCAAATATACTATCCTGTTCAAATACATTGGCTCACATTCGAACCCCCTCTATATTACTGGAAAAAATAGTATAATAATCCACTAATTAGTTACTACCATTTCCAAACACATTTATTTGTATCCAAAATACGTTTTTTTAAAAGATAGTGCAATATTTCCCTAATTACACTACCCTAGTCAAAAACATCGACTTTTATTGAAAACTCGCCGACTTTCTTTAAAACTGTAGTACAATATTTTCCTAAGTACCATATACTACCCTAGCGGAAAACATTTATTTATATTGACGCTACAAAGCTTCCTCTAAGAAGGAAAATTCCAAAGGAAGTCTCTTCTAAGATCTCGTCATAAGAAATATGATTCTCACTTCCAAAGAAAATCATTTCTTTAGTAAGAAAGCACAATTGAATCCTATTCTATAGAACTACAAAGACATATATATATATATAAATGAATGTGTGTATGTGTATTTATGAAAGTGAATTGGAGCCCTGCTTCCTCTAGTAATGAATAGTATTTTGAACAGAATACATCATTTCACTTTATCCCCTGATCCTGACATATGTATCTCGACTCTGTATTACATTTGGTCATCCAGCGTTAAAGGGATGTCAGGAAATTCGATCGGAAAAGGAAATACTACCGCGTTGCAAATGCTATTTTCCTCTGAAATTCGTGAAACGAACGAGATACATCTGTATGGTATGTGTACCTGTGTATCCAATAAGTACCTACCTATCTGCAGGGAAGACTGGTGGAAAATCCGCAGAAGACGCAGTTGCCTACCTCAGCACGTGTGAGATGCACGACATTTCCCTATCTGCAAATACGAAAGACAGAATGCAACGGGTGTTCGTAAAATATTTCATACGGAATCAGGACAACATTTTCTATGAAGTTGAGAAAATAATTTCTTGGAATTGGAGAAGAGAAATTTTAGAAATATTTTTAAATGTCTTGAAATATTTTTCAATACATTGTTGTACTATCCTTTCCAAGTAAATAAGTGAGCGGGTTTCATATTATTCAATGTTTTCCGGTTAGATAGTATATTTAGGAATATATTATATTATACTTTACAAATACCATAAATTGGTGAGACTATGGGTGAATGTTTTTGGTAAAGACAATCTCAATATGAGTCAATTTTATCAGCTAGAGTAGTATATATTGTACTATAATACTTTTTCAAAAAACATAAGGAAATGTCTGGATAGAGATTTACGTTTATTGACTTGGAGTATATTGATATATGCAAATATTTTCGGCTACGGTAGTATATTTAGGTAAATATTGTACTAATCTTTCAAAAAAATGTTTATGATTTCGACAAACATCAATGTTTTTGGCTAGTGTAGCATATTTAGGAAACTATTGTACTATCCTTTCCAAAAATGTATACGGGAAATATATGGGAGTATATCTCAAAAACTGGTACACCCAGTGGGCAAAAAGACATTGACATCCCGAGGACGTCCTAAAGACATCCTTAGGACGTTCATGCCAGTCCAATTGATGTCCAAAGACGTCTCATGTCTTAAAGACATGTTTTAGAGCGAGGCGTCTTTAGAACACCAAATACACTAACATGAACGTTCTAAGGATGTTTTTAGGACGTCATCATCATGTTAATATCTTTTTTCTACTGAGTACATTTAAAAAAAGTTTTAATCAGCTGTTAAGCGGCTTCTGAATATCAACTTGTCCAAAAACACTTCTCTTTTTGTCCCACTGTGACGCCGGCCGGCTATTTAGGCAAAGCAGTTGAGGCGAGTGTGCCTCGATAAGTTTGCCGGAAGTTTGACGATTTATCTTTGATGTTTGTTGCTGGTTCTGCTCGGCACTCGGGTCGAGCGGCACTGAGCAAACTCTGACAGGGTGGCTGATCCATTAATTAAGTTAATTAACTCGAGACAGGTAACACGTTGCTCCTATGGGCTAGGTGTAAACTCCGACGCCGGCTCCAGTTCACCCGTAGAAATGCCAGGTCTACATTAGCAACCTATGGGATATGATACTGCACGCGTCTCTGCGCTCTGTAATATGCAGTTGACAAGCGAATAATTTCATTATGTTGCCTTGTCGTCAAACGGCTCATGAAACTTTACGACGACATACTGTAAACGCCACTTGCGTTTGCAGGGCAACTGCTTCTCTCGCCTCAGCTCAATTCAATACTTGCTGCTGCGACCTCTCAAGAAATAAGTATTTGCGAGCGAGCAACTTTGACCGACTTGCCCCTGGACACAATTAGATAACTGTTCGACGTTCCTGGAAATCGCTTATGGGTATTAATCAAATTAGCAAACTAGGAAGTTGCCCAATAGTAGTGGCGGAAATTGGAGCTGCTCGAACGCGGAGTGAGATTTGCATAATGCGATTTAAGTCTTCGGCAGTAAGTCGTCGGCATTAGTAGGGAAGTCGCCAACAACCCTAAGTTGTTAGCGAAAGTTTGTTCTATCGGTATCCGATGTTTTTAGAGAAGATAGTATAATATTTTGGTAAATAAACTACACCACATGAAAACATTGACTCCTCTGCAGAAAGATTAGGATTGAAATTCATTTCGAACCAATCCAAATCATTCCGGAATTTGAAAACAATTTTTCGATAGGGTAGAAAAGAATAAAAAAGTTTCAGCCAAATCGAAAGGGGTAGGGGTAAAAAGTGGTCCACTTGGTATGGAACGCCCCTTTCATATTAACATATTATTTGAGAAGAATTAGAATATTTTGAAACCTCTGGAATTTTTATTCCCTAGCTGATATTTTCTAATAGCTTTAGATGCAAATGTTCTTTTTAATAAATTGTTTAAAAATATCCTCCGAAGTAACGATGCGGAGTTTAATATCTTTTAGTTTAACAAAAAAAAAGTCCAAATGGGATGAGTGCTTTAGATTGATTGATTTGTTCGTTGGCAAAGGGGGACACGAATACTCACGTCTGACTATAATCGGTCTATACCACTTGAGGAATTTCATGCTGCGACATTAACTTCGGAGAATCTCACAGCTGTGGTCTGGTTTTAAGTGCTTCTTCAGCGTCCGCGCTAAATGAATGTGAAATTTTTTAACTTTGTATTTGTATATTAAATTGTCATAAAAAATAAAGAATTCAGGTTTGACGTTCTTCCAATTTTAAGTTAACATTATTTCATTTCTATGTGCTTCTAAAAATATTGGTTTATACATTTAAATATGGCAAATAAGGCAAGATAAGAAAATACAACTTTTTTTCATTAATTTGTTTACAACAATTAAAATTTTTACTTCATTAAATTACTATCGCTGGTCATCATTTTCGACGACTTTTTCCCTCGACGTGGATTATTTTCGGTTAAAAACAATGTTTCTGACGAAATAACAGTTTCCGAAACTCCAAATTTATTCTTCATTTTTTTTTAACTATAGGTATAAAGAAATTTTCAGGACATTTCTACAAAACTTTAATTCAATTCAAATAATAGATTCTCTCTGACGAGAATGTAAAAGAGTACAAATTAGATAAGTACTTTAGGCTGGAATTGCAATTTGTTCACAGGCAAATGGGGACACGAATACTCACGTCTGACTATAATCGATTTATACCACTTAAGAAATTCGATGCTGCGATATTAACTCCGGGGAATCCCACGGCAGGTCTTAAGTGCTTCTTCAGCGTCCGCGCTTGGATGTACCATTACGTACTACATATCATGCATCATTAGCGCTGAGATTTCAATTAAAACTGCAGAGTGTTTACTGCCTTGTCAGATTAAAGTAATTTTACGCAACCTCATCGTGGGAGGCGCTAATTTAGATGCTTGAAGAGATTTTTTTGTCTCTCGTGTAGTTTTGCGATGCAGTGCAGGGCTGAGTCCACCACGGGTCGCATAATTACATAAGCTGCTGTAGCTATGAGTACCAGGTACGAGAGTGCAACGCAACGCCTGGGTGCTCGCTTAATTACTCGAAATGCCTAAATACCTGGATGTATTTCATGGCAACGTACTAGCATCCGAGGTCAGACTAGTTGGGCTGCAACCGGCTGGGGTGCTATTTCATGAGAGATAATTAATGGAATCTTCGGACTAATAGCTGCGCAACATGACCGCGCGACAGAATTACAACCACAGAGGTACGCATTACCTGTGAATTTGCCATCTTGCTAACTTAGTTCGATATTGGAACTGGCCTCAAATTATAATCTATGAATAGAGTCACGACACTTCATACCAATTTGAACACAACTTGGTCATTTATTAATTATCGAATTTTCACGTATTTGTGCTGTTGGTTAAACGAGTTTACTTTGAAAAATGGGTGGATTTTTAATAGAAGTCTATGTTTTTGACTAGGGTAGTGTAATTAGAAAAATAATGTACTCTATTTTCAAAAAATCAGTGGGTTGTCAACAAAAGTCGATATTCTTGACTAAGGTAGTGTAATTAGGGAAATTTAATACCTTTTAAAAAACGTATGGGAGGTTTTGGATACAAATCAATTTTTTCGTAATGGTAGTAACTATTTAGAAAATTATTATAGAATTTTTAACCAGGATAGTATATTTGGGGATAAAATGTATTATCCTTACAATTCTATGTTTTTGGATTATTATAATTCAAAGAAACTGTAAGGAAAAGATTATTCTAAATACATGTTTTCTTTCATCACCATTTGCTCTTTCTCGTCTCAGCTCGTCAGCCATTTACCCACGTCGTTTAAAAATCTAGTGAAACAGAGAATAATCGTATCTAGGCGTCTTTTTTATCCAATTCCGTTCATTCTCCCACTACAATGGAGGCCACTCAATTTTTTTTACAGGTATCGTTGACCAAACACCGTTTAACTGTTATTGCAACCGGATAAAAAAAAATCTTATCCCATTTCAGTGGTCGAAAAAAGAGTGAAAATGACCCGGCTTAGATGGTGCGATAGGAACCTGGCGTTGGAAAGCTATAAAGCTAGTCGTTTGTTCAACCATTGGTCGATTTGCACCTGACTTTTTTCCCCGCCATTTGTCTAACATCGAGACCAACCCGTTCGCCGAACTGACAATAATGATTCATTATTGAACAATTTTTCTCAAGGACGCTGTCAGAGTCTCATAAAAATTTAAAGATTTGAATCATTGGAAAAAAAATTGATAATAATAAAGGGTTCGTCTTTCTTAATTTCACAATTCAATTGGTTTAGTTTACTTCAGAAAATGGGTCAATGTTTTTGGTAAGGTTAATACATTTATTATATAATTCTACCCTCTTTTCAAAAAACATAGAACAACATATGTATCAATGTTTTGGGTTAGGTTAATATCAATTTGAATCAATGTTCTACGCTAGGGTAGTATATTTAAGAAAGTATTATACTACCCTTTCTAAAAACATAACTGGATATCTTAATATGAGCCAATGTTTTTGATTAAGGAAATTTCAATATGAGTGTTTCAATGTTTTTCGTTAGGATAGTATATTTAGTGGTACAGTGCATTAACTTTCAGAAAAAATACAGTGATGGGTCTCGATATGAATCAATGTTTTTGGTAAACTAGTACATTCATTATGATATTACACTATTCTTTACAAAAATATAGATTGGCGTTTCGATATTTTACGTTTTATGATGGGCCAATATTTTGATTAGGGTAGTACAATTATAAAAACACCGTATTACTCTTATCAAAAACATAGGTGGAATCTCCATAAGGGTCAATGTTTGTGTTCGGGTTAATATCCTTATGAGTCAATGTTCTCGGCTATTGTAGTATATTTAAGAAAGTATTATACTGCCCTTTCTAAAAATATAAGTTGCGGTATTGATACGAGTCAATGTTTTTGATTAATACAATTTCAGTATGAGTAAATGTTTTTGGTGATGATAGTATGTTTAGAAGTAAATTGCATTAAATCTTGAAGATAACACGGATACAAATCTATATATAATATAAACAAATATTTTTTATTTTTTTATTCCATTAATTACAGTAGAAAAGTCGAAATTGGATAAATAGAATAAATTTGTCACGGTTTCGTGAATTGAATTTCGTTCTAATTTTTTTATCCATCGTTTATTTTTTGGATCTGTAAATTATCTCGATTTTCTCCACTGTCGTTAAATTACGAGTATTTATTTGCGAAACTCTTCCTTATTTCTTGTCATTCTCTCGATTCCTTTTGGCTTTGTCTCGTAACGAGAGGACGCGATAACGAGTCGCCCAACGAGATTCACCGATTTATTGGCGCAGTTTGTTTTCCAATGACTGCTGCCCTCGCTATATTGTTGGAAATTGTGGAGAACAAAACCGCGATGGGATGAGAAGAATGCGCCTCGATCCCCTTGCGAGTAGCGCTTTCTGTTCAGCCCTCTCTGACCGAAGGAGATTTAGTGTAGGGCTTGAAAAATATATTTTGAACTAAGCTCGCTTACAGGTACAATCTAGGAAGAATTCAGTTTAGTTTTTAATTATTCAGCTACGCCTCCTGTGATACAAATAATAATAATAATAATAATAATAATAATAATAATAATAATAATAATAATATTAATAATTCGAATTGAAAATTTCTATCCGAATCAATTCGAAGATTAAATCAAAATTCCTATCCGAATAAATTCAAGCCAAACTGGAATCGAAAAAAATTTTCCTATCCGAAAGAATCCAATCAAATCCGAAGTCAAAATCAGAATTTCAGAATTTTCTTTAATTTCTTCAATTTTCAACTCGATATCTAATTTTCAACAAAAGTTACTTTACACTGAGAAACTTGTGCCGGTAATGTAGGAATCTATACGCTGTACATCCCCTTAAGATTCCTTCTGATCTCGCTTTTCGTTTGCAAATGCAAGTTTCCTTTTATTCTGAAATTTTATCTAGATCCATTTACTTCCTTCTTTTCATCCTCCATTCTTATCTTATTTCGCTTCTGTCTTACGCCTCTCGAGGCTCTATTCTAATAGTATCTACTCTCATTTCCTGTCTCATTGTTCCCTTCACATTAATGAAAAGAAAAAGAAAAAAAAGAAATAAATAAATAACTTTATCTTATAATAAATGACTATTCAATTCTATTTAAATTGCTATTTATAAAGTAATTCTATTTAACTGGCTTTTTTCTGCTTCTGCACTTTTTGTATACTATTAATTTCAACACTTCGAAACACTGAAGTCAAAATAAAATTTATAACATTTTAATTACGCCGTATTTTTAAATCTAATTCTAAAATAAAAAAAAATAGATTACAGATGTCAACGATCTTAATTACTTGTACCGCTACAAGTATGCGCCTAAGAGCAGGCAACCCGTCTCGCAGAGAGACACTCGGACTCGTGATCAGCCACCGGACACTCGTCGCTGCCGGGCAAGTGGAGGGGGGGTCTCGCGCTCTCGCGTCAGGTTGCGGTTCGGAAAGCCGCCGCATGGTGGCCAGCCACCATCCTCTCCCGCAAGCGAGAGGTTCTGCCGAGAGTTTATATTCGGGCGTCTTGACCAACACAGCATACAGTTCTGGATCAAGAAGGGGCTTACCAGACGGTCGAAATCCTTCAAATTTTTTTTTTGTGCAGTGTTTCCCAGTTATATTAAGCCTACTTTGCGACTTATTACTATAATTTTGAATTATATAGAGCCAACGGTTAATGGTACGGAATTTTCAATATTTTGGTTTACAATAAACACTGGAATTGTTATTATTAAATTTTGTGTACTTTTACTCATCTGACATCTCTCTCAGGCTAACTTCAGACAATCTGTGCACCACTAAAGTCCAATAAAAAAAAAATAAATGTATAAAAAAGTAATAAACTAATATTCTTTAAATAATATTTCTTCTAAATAAATACAGAAGCAAGTCAGAATAGCCAGATACTTAAAAAGGGTTTCAAAGGTTGCACAAAGGTAAAGGCGGTCCTGTTTTGAGATATATACACAGCAGCGACCTCTGACATCCTTTAGATTCACTCTTTAAAAAGCCAGGCACGTAAAACTCTTATCTGTCCCGTGAAGAAATGCGACAAGTGCGAATGAAGTGTACATAAAACGTTTTATTCAACTGAGCAAACGTGTATTTACGCGTTCAATCAATGAAAGTTTTAACTTGTAAGGCTGCATGTTAGTTAGACTTTTGCAGTCGTAAAAGTAGAGTTACGCCCTCAAAGATAGGAAAGGCCATTCACGAATATATTAACTGCTTTATTACTGACAATGAGTTCAAAGGAAGTTTCGAACTTTATCTCTCGTGACATCCTCTCCTGATTTTCCTATTATAACTTTACAAAGTTGAACGATAAAGTTTTCTGGTTATTTATTGAATTACTCAATTAATTGAAGGCACGTGTCATTAAATTAAGGCAATGCTTCAGTTACTCGATCCCTACTTTACCGACTGTTTGGTTCGGATTCAAATTCCGGAATGATTTGGATTGATTCGGAATGAATTTCTATCCGAAGCTTTGACTAGGGAGGCGGACATAATAAATGAATAAATGAACGAATCGGTTTTACTTTATTATCATTATTATTATTATATTATTATTATTATCATTATTGTTAATTATTTATTAAGAATAAAGTTGGATTATATAATGCAAACACGAGACGTGAAAAGTACTTTAAAACAAGCTTCTAATATGTGTTTCACAAGAATTTTCAGAATTTCAACACCACGTCATTTAAAAGGTTAGCGTAATATTTACTGCAGTTAAATTTATATCCATCATATAACTGGAGACGCTTCCTGCTACATTAAACAAATACAAAACTTTCCGCCATGAGTATGCAAAGGTGATCCAACGCTGTATATAATTTACACAGCAAAAGACAAATGTTTTATAAATTGGACACGTAATCGTTCTACATAGAAATTGAAAAAAGTTGGCAATTCAAAGGATATCATCATCTGAACTACCTTATAGCAAAAGATGTCAGAAAAAGTATATTTCTGTATTTTATTCCTTTGTGGACTTCTCTGTCAAGAAATCCCCGGAGTGTTCTCAAAAGATGTTGGTAAGTTGATATCCTATGTATCCTGAACAAAACTGACCCTAACACCATGCCCGAGCCAAAGCTTCGGAAAGAAATTGATTCCGAACCAATCCAAATCATTCCGGAATTTGTATCCGAACCAAACAGTTTCATTCCAATCTAATCAGAAGAGAGTATACAATCCGAATCAATCCGAGCCCTATTCAATCAGAATTAATCCAAACTTTCAATCCGAATGATTCCGGTCATTCCAAAACAATTCGAACCTTTAATCCGAATGATGCCGAATGAATCCGGTCAATCAGAATTAATCCAAACTTTCAATACGAATGATTCTGGTCAATCCGAATTAATCCGAATGATTCTGAAAAAATTGGATTCATTCGGATTGACCAGATTCATTCGGATTGAATATTCGGATTAATTCTGATTAATTCGGATTGACAGGATTCATTAGAATTCATTCGGATTAAAGATTCGAATTGATTTTGAATGCGCTTCGGATTAATTCGGGTTGAAAACTTCCTTCGGATTAGATCAGAATGAAACTGTTTGGTTCGGATACAAATTCCGGAATGATTCGGAAAATTTCTAATCGGTTCGGAATTAATTTCAATCCGATGCTTTCGCTAGGGTGGTTTTAGGATATGATAAGATAATTGATATAGCACCATGTGATAAGATTAATTTATCAAATACTTTCAGCCAAATCATCGGATCATCTCGGCCGCAGAAAACGCGTAATTAATTTGGAGCCGGGTGCAGACGTACCATTGTGGCCAGAGGGTGCTCCCTTCATTGTAAATATTAGAGAATATCCGAATAATTTGACTTTCTGCGTTGGTACTATACTGTCGAAACACACTGTCATCACAGTTGCTTCTTGTGCGTTACATCGTCGTGAATCTTCTATAAAAATTACTTCTGCTTCAATATATTCATATCGTGGTGGTGTATTTCACGATGTATTGACGATAAATATACGCATCGGCAATCATCCCAATAGAGATACTGATGGCGTTGCCTTGCTCACTGTTGAACCAGGTTTCGACTATAATCGGAAAACCTTAGATATACCCTTGCACGAAGGACCTTTGTTGCCAGGCATGCATGCAACTATTTTTGGCTGGGGATGTAATCCCGCAAAACCGTAAGTTCTCCAAAGTATGCTAAACACGAACATTGAGTCTCTGAATTCCAGTTGAGTCT
>JAUEJJ010000002.1:3455353-3473941 GCA_032164275.1 Synergus coniferae
AATTTTTTTAGCGAATCGGAATGGATTACACTTTTGTATTGGTCTTAAATTCTGTCATAACCCTTACACTGTCGCAACTCGCAAATAGGTGCATTTACCTTATATATAATTATTAAGGACACTTTTCGTAGTTAGTAACAAGCAACGAGTAAAAAATAGTCAATACGTTAAATTCTTCTTTCTGCAAAATTAGTAAAATAACTTCAGCACATTTTTAAAGAATCCAATCTCGACGTCGCATTTTCAGAGGGATCCGGACAAAAAATACATACTGTGACCATCAAGGTCGAAAGGATATTTTGCTTTGGGTGATTGAAGACCTCGCTTCGCTCGTCGTGCGTCAAACTTCACCCTCGCTAAAATAACCTTCTTTACGCCCTTGATGTACAATATACTATTAAAACCTCGCATAGAAAAGATAAATTGATCAACTTTAGCAGAAGTTAAGTTTGATTAAATTACAAATTTAGCAGAAGTTCAGATTGATTGAATAATGGCGCGCGTTCGAAAATTTGAGACCCTGTATGTTGAATTGTTGACAACCAATCGTACTAGAGGACTATACAATTCAGTGGATTTTCAAAAAGTTTGAAGATAAAAAATTTTTGACGGGTACACTTGGCAAATGCCATATACATATGATATAGGTATATTGCAGTTTTTCATTTTTTCAACAAAGATTTAATATTTTATCTCTCTGATTTTATCTCTAAAACAGTTTATTATTTTGTGCAGCACTTCAATCCTGTAGAGTACAAAAAATTGGAAATCATTAACTGGTTATTCGTCATACACTCGACGCTTGTCTCGACGAGTAGGAAAATCTGGGTGTTCGAATGCTGGATGATTATATTCCCCAGTTGGAAAGACGAAATTTGGATTCCTTCCGCGGAGCTCCATAGCGGCGATTGCCTCCAACATTTCTTGAGTATTAAATTGATTATTAACAACTTGAGCACCATTTCCATTCACAGCAGCTTGAGCACGATTTGGCTGATTACCATTTCGAGTAGGGCGATTATTTTGGACCCGATTATTTCGACTTCGACTGGATTGAGGAAAATCATTATTTCGTTGTTGTTCCTGCGTACTCAATTCTGTAACAAAATAAGGTTTGGTAATTATACATATATTTAACTACGGTAAATGTTATTTAAAACAGTTAAATTGAATAATTATGTGCTTTAACTCATGGGCGTAAAGCAAATAATTATATGCGTACCATAATTTTATTCAAAAAACCGTAATTATTTCTTTAGAACGTTCTAAGAACGTCTTTAAATTTCGTGCCCTCTGGGAAACATTTCGAGTAGTATGACTAAGCCGCTATCAGGCCACTTACCGATCGTGCAGTTACCGACCACAGCCGACAACGTTGCCCTCTGTCGATAAAGAATTATACCATGTATGGAACTCCGGTCGATGTTTCAGTGAACTATCTGACCAACCAAATTTTATCTAATAATAACTTTTCTCATTTCCCGCACACTCTACGTAATGAGGCTACCGAGTACCGAGAGTACAATAGCATCTGTTGGTAACATTACTCTCAGCGAGTAATACAGATTCCTACGATTTATTTACGCTGAGTTAGTATGACAATGATTCCCTTATCGACTGAGGGTAAAGTTTAACGGATAGATTCAATGTCGGAAAGGTAGGTTAGTAACATATCGACGTTGCCGACGGCGGTCCGTAACTGTACGGTCGGTAAGTGTCCTGAGAGTGGCTTAGTTAAATTACTTTTTCGGTATTTCGCAAATAAATTTTCTTTGTAAAGAAGACAAGTAAGCTGTTAAAAAAAATCATAAAACATCAGTGTTGACAGTATATGAAATTTTATATAACATTTCATTTCGTACCATACACAATTTTTCTAAATCATTTGGGAACTTGTCGGAAAAATTAAAGAATATTCCATAGATATTTTTGGATTAAAATGCCTAAAACATATATTGGGAATTTTCCCGAAACATGTTTTATTCTCCATATAAGTTAGCTTTTAATCAAATTCAATTTGTTTAAATGGTTTTTGTTGAAAATTGTTTTTTTTTTTCACTAGAAATCTAATTAAATAATGATTAAATATAATATAATCTCAATAATAATTATTTTTAAATTCGTTTTCTTTTTCTTACTAAAAATTATTACTATTCGCCTAGGGGAATATTTATCAACATATATATTTATAATTATATATCCTTATATATCTAAAACATAGTGTATTCAAGATTTAAGGTTTAACAACTTAATTTAAGATTTATTTGAATATTATACATTTACGTACCAAACGAATTGAAGACAACCGCAAAAACAAGAAGTAAAGTGACACAAATAAACCCCATTGTTTTATGTTCTGAGTAAACTGATCCTCGTTGAATGAAAGTGTTATGAAGAGCAATTAGTGAGCTTCTTAAAACTTATTCTATAATATATACCTGGTTAATACATCTGTACATATGTTAGTTATTATATATAGTAGTTAGAATCATATACTGTTTACAAAATGTTGCAATCTTGATACAGAGGAATAAATATGACGAAAAATTTAACGAGCTGCTTTTGATAAGAAAAATACGATAAAATTTTCCTTGTATAATATTTTAACAGATTTTAACATCTGACTACTATCTACTTCAAAAATGTTTGACCCTAGCAATAAAAGTTGATGTAAATAAGTTAAAAAACATCACTAAGAAAAAAGTTATATCAGAATCAGAAAGAAGAACATAAGAGTCTATAATATTATCTGATATTATAAATTATTATAAATCTAATTACATTATTAAATATAACCTAGTATCTATTAATGTCTACACAAATAGTTTATAAAATATCACACTTCAAAAAAATATGAAGTATCATAAAATATAATATTTAAAAACGAAGGAAAGCAGATTTCTTCACAGAGGAAAATTATTTAGATTCAAATTAATTCATACTTTACGCACTGTCGCGAAAGATTTGCATTTTTTACTATTTTTAATTTTAATAAAAGATATTCACCGTAATCTATGATATATAACTACTACATATGTTTTTCGTTATGAAAAAACAGTATCCAGTGGGGACAAAATTTGACTACGTCTTTACGACATCGTTACGACATTTTTATGACTTCCTGTGTCCATGATCATTTTTTTGTAATTTATAGATATTGTATACTCTATCAGAATTTGGTACATTTTGTCGATGAAAATTTTCATTTAACAATAGTTTTTAGAATTGTTAAATTTTAATAATCTTGTTTTGATCCCCAGGTTTCTGAATCAAAGTTTAAAAATTCAACAGGAATGATTATTTTTTAAATAATTTAATTGAAAGCAGAGTACTGCATCAAAAGGCGAATTTTCAATTAGAAGTTATAAAAAATAGTGCATGTGACATGGGGAGAGGCGGCAATGTCACTCGTGTGATATTTTATGTTAAGTTCGCAGTTGTGAAATTGTCGCCTTTCCCCCTTGTCATGTAATATGTATATCGTTGTTTAACAAACAATTTTTGCTCTTTTTGGACTTAAAATTCTTTTAATAAATTACCACGCGGTAATTTCACGTATTTAAGTAATAACAGAGGTAATAATGTTGTCACATCAATGCGTCTATCGCTCGGTCTATCGCATAATTAATATATATTAATTAATTAATTAATAATTAGCTCATCAATTATTTTTACAATAAACTTGTCATAATATCACGACTCATATATGTAGCATCATAAGTATCATCCCTAAATGTGAACACGAATTATAATCGTTTACTTAATTACGTTAATTAATCATTATGTGATTGACCCTTACGATTCGAGCCATTTGCTGTAGTAAGAAACTGGATCTTTTTTCCTGAACATCCATGTGACACATACACCATCAAAGAAGTGGACATACCACTAACACATAAGAGTCGACAGAACACTAACACATAAGAATCGACAGAGCACTAACACATAAGAGTTGACACAGCAGTGCACAGCAGTAACACAAAGGAGTTGACAGAACACTAACACAAAGGAGTTGACACATCATTATCACAAGAAGAGACCCAAAATCACTATTTAAACAGAATGTGCCACAGAGGATACCATTTTTGGAAATTACCATAGTCTTCGGTTCCGAAAATCGATAGTTCGAAGTGAAGAGTGTGGAAACAAGTGACAAGTGGAAGAATCTAGTGCACAACATTTGTTACAGGAAAAAGAACTTTTGTTTCGGTAATAAAATGTATATTTTTGGAATGTTTAACTTCGAGTATAAAAATAAAAATCTTTGGCAAACTTGTAACAGACGTCATACTTAAAACGTGAATAAAACAGCAATACATTTAAATTATAACAATAAATCTTCGAAGAAGTTTGAGAAGAAGAAGTTATTTACATCCTGAAAATACCAAATTTAGTGTCTGGTATTGGCGCGTTGAGAGCAGCAGAAAGGCTCAAAGCTAGAACGGTTCTGGTGTCAATCGGGTCAATTATTCCATCATCCCACAATCTGTGAAAAAAAAAAAATTATTCACTCTATCAGTCTTTATAAATTATTCTGAATAATAGCAACACAGTAATAATATAATAATAATAATAATATGGCAATACTGTATTCAATTCAATTTAAAACCATTTTAAAAAGATTTTAAGAAATTAATGGAATAGTTGGATTTTCAACATCAAAAATTTAATACTTAAATATTCAACAAAGAAAATGTATTTTTTGCACCCAAACATTTTTGTATTTTTAAGCACAAAAAGTTCATTTTCTACGGAATAGCTCAATTGTCATCCAACAAGATAAATTTATAAGATAATTTTTCTATTTACCTTGCACTAGAGTAATAAGGACTGCTTTCCTCTTCGAACTGCTTTATTATCGGATTTTTCAGAGCATCCTCCTCTTCCTTTGACAACTACAACAAACGAAATGTCTAAACTTTTGGAATACCTTTCTCCTAAAATTAATATATTTAATTCTTTTTCAGCTCATTTTAAGAAATAAACCCATATTAACAAACTTTTACCTCTTTTCCCTCTCTCAGTCTCTGATCCCGTGTGATTTGGGCCATAACTCCCGCGGCTTGTTCACCTCCCATCACCGCAATCTTCGCATTTGGCCAGCAGTACAAGAATCTCGGCGAAAAAGCCCTTCCGCACATTCCATAATTTCCAGCTCCATACGATCCGCCAATGACGACCGTAATTTTTGGGACTTGAGCGCACGCCACTGCAGTTACCATTTTCGCTCCATTCTTCGCAATGCCTCCAGCCTCTGCATCTCTTCCCACCATAAAACCTACAGCATTCCGTGAATAACGTCAACTCGTTTAAAAAAAAAATTCTAGAGAAAAACTTGTCAAGCTTACCTGTTATATTCTGCAAGAAGACAAGAGGAATCTTCCTTTGAGCACAAAGTTGTACGAAGTGAGCGCCTTTAAGTGCACTCTCCGAAAAGAGGACACCATTATTAGCGACGATTCCCACAGGATAGCCGTGAATTCTCGCGAATCCGGTGACCAAAGTTTCTCCGTACTGAGCTTTGAACTCGTGGAATTCGGAACCATCAACGATCCGTGCAATTATCTCCTTCACGTCAAAGGATCGTTTTAAGTTTGCACCTACGATTCCGTAAATATCGTCCACGTCGTGCAGTGGCAGTTCTATGACTCGTTCGATCTTCAGATCCATTTTTTTGTCGTGATTTAGGCCCTTGATTATGCGACGGGTTAGATGAAGGGCGTGAGTGTCATCCACGGCTAAATGATCAGTCACTCCGGAAGTACTAATGAAAATTAAATTGCATAATTTTAAGGGAAATTCAAAATGTAGCAGTTTTCAGAGATATATGCAACCATCTATTTAACCGTCTGTCCATCCATCCATCTATTCATTTAACATTGCATTTTTACGATTGCTATTGATGTCTGATCCATTTAGTTCTATTATTCAAATATCTATAATGTTCATGAAAATGCCGATATGAAAAATATAGTCCCTACTCCATGTTGGAAGTAAAGAGATAGAAATTTAGAGATAGAAAGAGATAGAACTTTTCTATCTCTTCCAAGTATCCATTTTGCAGCCCCAAAACGCTATCTATTTCTATCCACTGTTTTGTATCTCCGTGTTCGGTGATATCTATCTCTTCCTATCCCTCAGTCTATCCCTGTGTTTGGTAATATCTATCCCTTCCTATCCCACAGTCTATCCCTATTTCTGGTAATATCTATTTCTTTCTATCTCTTAGTCTATCTCTATGCAAAAATATTGTATTCCTTTCAATCCCTAAATCTATCTCGCTTGCTAGAAATTTGTATCTTTTTCTATCCCTAAGGCTATCTCTTCCTTATTAACTTATTAATTTTCATATTTTAAACATGCATCATTATTTTATAACTATAATATCTTATTCATACATATTATTATAATCATACCTCTAACGTATATAACACCGAAAAATCCGCATCTATAGGGACGCTAACACGTGCGCATCGACTTCGCTGTCCAACGCTTAGTCCACCGAGCTAACGAAGGACTTAGGAATTATGCGGTAAAAACCAATATCACTCATCCAAAATAGCTCTATCACAGTCTATCTCTTATTTACCAACTATATATTTTTCAATCTCTTTGTTAATATCTATAACCTATATCTTCAATTTCCTCATTTATCTTTCGTCTATCCACCTCTACCTTTTTAAATCTTTTTGTCAGTCGTTATTATCACTATAAACCTATCTCTTTTAATCTCCTTATTTCTTTCCCAGCCTATCTCTCATCTATGCATGTCTATCTCTTTCAATCTCTTTGGCAATATAAACACTAATCTATCTATTTCAATCCCCTTTTTCCTCTATCTTATCCTATTTCTTGTCAGCTACTTCTATCCACGTAATATTTCCTTGCGCCAATGTAGTTCCACTGCTTTATCTTTTAATCCGATCTTTTCTATCTCAGAGATGTATTTTATTTATTAATTTAAGAATATATATGGTTAAGGTCACGATTCCAATATGCGCTTAATTAGATCAAAATAACTTCTTTTTAAAAACGAAATAATTGAACCGAAATGAGATAAACAAGAATGAAATTGAATAGAAACGAGTTAAGCTGAGACAGAGAAGAAGAAATTCAAAAAGATAGGTTCAGAAATAGGCTGGAATAGAAATACAATACTTGAAACAGATAGGAATAAACTTCGATTAACAAGGAGATAGAGAGAAGTAGATGAAGATAGAGAGGAAATTGAAAACAATAGAAAAGTGGGTATTGAAAGAGATAGGATAGAACGGTGATTGAAAAGAAGATAGAAAGAGATAGACGGAGATAAACAAGAGAAAGAAAGAGGTAGAGAAATGGGGATTGAAAGAGATAGGCGTTGATATGGATTGAAATGTAGATAGAAAGACATGGGCAGAGATAAACAAGAGATAGACATGAGGTAGAAAGGAATAGAAAAGAGGAGATTCAAAGAGATAGGCGTGGAGGTAGAAGGAGATAGAAAGGGATAGGATTTCTATCTCTTTACTTCCAGCAGGGTTCCACACTCCGAATCGTGCCGTTTTCGGGGGAGTATGATTCCGACAATCAACGTTCTCCCACTCATAGCACGCTCTAGCCTAGGAGGAAATCAATTCACGCGTTCTGAGTGGCGTCACAACTAGTTGATTGAAAAAATCGAAAATTTTCATAAAATATAATAAAATTGATCCAAAAAACAAAACAAAAAAGCTAATAATTAGGTTGCTTTGCCCGTGGCACCACTCAGAAAGGTAGATTCTAAATTCTCAAATCTCGAGCAAGGGCCCGGAGTGGAGATAGCGCTCGAGCCAGAAACTGAAGAATTGGCACTACTCGGAACGGCACGACTCGGAACGTGGACAGTATCGATAACGGTAAATTAATATCGACATTTCCGATATTTCGATACCAATATTACATCAATACTTTAGCTGAATAAAATATGTGGTTTGTCGTACCGACAATGGAGATCAGCACCTCCCAAATCTTCTGCTGAAACTTCTTCACCAGTAGCAGCCTTGACGAGAGGCGGACCAGCCAGAAAAATAGTGCCCTGATTTTTGACGATTACAGTCTCGTCAGACACTGCGGGAACATAAGCTCCCCCTGCGATAAAATTAAATATTGTCAACTGAAAATAAAATACTTTTAATATGAGAAATATTCTTTAGTTGACGAACCTGCAGTGCAACTACCCATCACTACTGCAACTTGTGCAATTCCTGCAGCGCTCATATTCGCCTGGTTGTAAAAGATCCTCCCGAAGTGTGTTTTGTCCGGAAAGACCTCTGCCTGTCGAGGCAAATTAGCTCCGCCGCTGTCAACGAGATATATACATGGAAGTCTATTTTGCTCTGCGATTTCTTGAGCACGCAAGTGTTTCTTCACTGTCATTGGATAATAGGTTCCTCCTTTTACTGTAGCGTCATTCGCTATTATCATACACTCGATCCTACAAAAAAACACACATATTTTAATGAGCTTCATTTTATCATTTTATACAGTGTTTGAGGTTTAATGTAAGATATCTTCAAAATATTCAATTTTTCTCAAGGAGCACAGTTCCAAGTTTGGTAAAGTGGTTTAGAAAAGGTGTTTGGAAAAAGAATTTTGCCTTTCTTTTTATTGTATGTCATTCTACGAATTAAAATTGAAAAATAATTTTTTATCCGACCCCCCCCCCTGAAAACGCTTCTTTTGGTGTCTGCTTAACCAGCGTGAAGTTGCCAATTTCAGTCCAGTGGCGATTAGCGGGCGTAAAGTTTATCTTCAGTGGCGCCATCTGTGCTTACGAAGGTGAACTACTATGTAACTGCTTAATTAATCTATATCCAACTTCACACTGTTCGTGATATAATCAATATGTTAAATTATTCTTATTCCAAAATTAGTATATGATTTTATTTTTACAAAATGTGAGCTCAGCACATTTTTAAAGAATCCAATCTTGACGTCACATTTTCTAAGAGAGTCGGACAAAAATACTGTCTCCATCAAAATCGAAAGAATATTTTGCCTCAGGTGATTGACGCGCTCGCCGAAATAATCTCCTTTACGCCCTTGATACACAATATACTATTTTTTAACCATCCTAATTTATTGAAATGAAGTAATAAGATCACCCTTCTACTCTTCCTATTCCAGTGATAATTCCTGCTGCAGGTACATCCTCTTTTCCATACATTTGAAAACTAGCTAGTTGTGAAAATTCTAGAAACGGCGAATTTTTATCGAGAAGGGTGTTTATTCTTTCACGGGGTAGCAATTTTCCTTTGCTAATGTGTCTTTCTTTTGCCTTGCGTCCTCCACCCGCCACGATTTTCTCGGTTGTAGACTTCAACTGGTCGACTAGGATTTTCATTTGTGCATAATTTTCCTACAATATTATTGCATTTTAATTATTAATTATTAAGATTAAGTTCATTATATGGCAAAAAATACGAAAAAGAAATGAGAAATGATTTTACAAAAATTGTAATTTTTTATTTAAGAGTAGACTCTCTAATAGCACGAAACATTCCAGGAATGTTCCGTGCTATTAGGGGGCGTATTACATGAACACTATTTTTCAAATGACGAATAAAATGTATTAACCCCAATACTTTTTGTGCAGTCCGAATGAATTTGATCAACCAATTAAATCCGAATTTTTCAGAATCAATTGGATTGATTTGGATAGATCGGATTCATTCGTTTTGAAAATTCTGATTGGCTGAATTCATCAGGATTGAAAGTTGGGATTGATCTCGGGATTGGTACGGATTGGACAGAATAATTCGGATTAAATATGATTAATTCGGATTAACAGAATTCATTCGGATTAAAAGTTCGAATTGATTTTGAATGGGCCTCGGATTAATTCGCATCAAGAACTTCCTTCGGACACAAATTTCGGAATAATTCGGAAAAATTCGGATTTGTTCGAAATAAATTTAAATCAATCATTCACATCTACATTGGCAAATAACTACGCTATTTATTTTTTGATATCTCTGTTGTTTATTTTAATAACGAAAACGTTGACATTTACCTTAGACGTACATTCACGGTACATTTACCCTATTTGAAATATTTATAATAAAGCAATTTTCAAATTTAAATTACACTTTCCATATTTTAAGATCATTTTTTATTCATAAAACATTTCTATTCTATTTATTTATAAATAAAAGCATGAAAAAGATACTTTGATTCTCATTCTAGATTTTCTTTGTATTTTCAAATTGTTTGTATTTAATAATTTTTATAAATAATAATTATATTCATAATTTTAATAAAAAATACTTGAAGGACTAATAAGGAGAAATTTATATAGAATAAGTACTTTACGTATGTTCGATTATTTAAATGACCTATTTTAAGAAATCTGCTTACAAAGACCGTATTACAAAATTCGAGAGTAGATAAGAAGGCGATGAACGTAAGAACGTAAAAATATAATTATGTAACGATGACTGGAAACTATAACATCGCTACAATTGCTAAATATATCTCCGAGCATTATTTGCTAACATTAAAAAATTGTCTAATATAAAAATTGATTTTTAAATATTTTTTTAAGAATATAGATTCAACAGTCATTTTTCTGAATCGGAATGGTGTGTCTATCAGTCTCCAGAATTTCTATGGTTTTATCAGAAAAATCTGATTAAACATAAAGTTTTTCATTCTTTTTTGGCATTTTTCAATCAGACCGAAATTATATTTAATTAATATAATTATATTTATATATTTAAAATTATATAAATTAAATATATATAATAGACCAACTAAACAAAGTTGTGTATCGGAAAATCAGAATTTAACACATATTCCGATTTCGAAAATACAAAAAAAAAATCAGAATATTTAATTGTGTTTACAAAGTAAATACATTTTAAATAAACTAATTTTCTAAATTTTTAAGCAGAAACTTTCTATTATTTAAGAATGCGGATTCACGAAAACCTCACGCCGATTCAAATTTTCTAATTAGTTTCTTGTTCCTGGGTACATATAATTATAATTAGGAACTTTTTCTCCTTCTATGGCGGATTTTATTTTTTAAATTTATTTTCAGTTATCAGTAATTTCATTTTTGTAAAAGAGAGAGATAGAATTTTGAAATTAGAACGTGAATTCAACACCCTTAATCCACTTTCATCGCTGAAAAAATAAAACCAATCAGGAATGAAAAAAAAAGAAAACAAAACAAACACATGTGATAATGGAACCTAACCTGATACGTGGCAGAACTCAAATCTTGCGGATTTCCGATAACAGAAGCGGCGTGATGACATCTTCTCCTAATAATTCTCAGACTATTAACACTATTTTTCAAAATTCGAACATTTTGCAACATCATTATCAAAATTATTTAAAAAGAAGAAAAACACTAAAAATCTCTGACTAAAATACAACAATGAATCCAACTAAAAAACACCTTCTCACTTCGACTGCAGCGCTACCAATGCGGAATGCGGTGAAAAATAGAACTCAACGATATACGCAGAATTCCCGCAAAAATTTGAATTCTGTAAACTAGAATTAACATTAATTTAACAAATAGTGTTCAAAGAGCTATTTTTAAAATCCTGTATAAATTTTAGATAAACTGTTTATGAAATAGCCAACAAATTATTTAAATTCAAGATCAATAATCCACTAAAAAGGTTTATCTAAAAAATAAAAATTAGGTATTTCTATCCTACTTTATACACATGTGTAGTTCGCATTGCCTACCTCAGGCGCTTGATAGGTATCACGTAGAGAAAAACCGAATTACAGACAAAATTCACTAATAAAGTAAAGTTAAAATTAATGAAGACTACTTTTATTTTTATTAATATTGTAAATTATTATAGTAAATTAGTATTATATTATAATTATAGGAAAATGAATCTGAGTCAAATACCTACCTTACCGACATATTTTTAAGCAACTCCTACCCACAGGAAATCAGGGAAACCGGAAAAAAGATACAAAGTTGACTAAAATTACTAGCAAATTCGGTTATTTTAAAAATTTAGTGTACTTTGCAGAAATTATTTGTCTATACATAAAATAATAAGTTTTTAAAATTAATAATCTTTAATAAATAATTTTAATAACAATTAGAGGAATTTATTATGAGTGTTACAGAAAAATTTGATAAACTATTTGTTTATATAAGAAAAAGAAATTTTTCAATTTTCATGTTATAAAGATTATGAAATGGTTCGACAGTTTTTGAAAAATGGATCTTTTCTCACAGCAAATAATAATTAGTAAGTACCAATTGCATATTTCCTAGAATTTTAAATAAAATATGAAATCTATGATAATAAATAAATTTACTTTTCTACGAAATATATTATAATAATCAACACTGGGTAGTTTATATATATTTTTTTATTAACAAATAACAATTGTCAAAGTCACTAAACTCGTACAAAATTTATGTTCTACATTTTCAGCATACCAGGAGTTTTATAAATTCTTGTAAAAATCTACTACATCATAGAAGTAGATATAAACAGGGGCAGATCCAGAGAGGGCAAGGCGCCCCCCTCCCCCAAAAAATCTCAGACTTGAAATTTTCAGATAAAGTAATTGAAGTTTATAAGAGTAGAGGGGAAGGGTAATTATTACCCTCCCCCACCAAAAAAGCCCTTCTCTGGATTCGCCCCTGTATATAAATTAACAGAATAGAAAAAAACATTTAAATGTCGTAGATACAAATTTTTACTTTTAGTAGACATGTAAAATTTATCCTTATCATTTTCAGGCATTAGACTGTTTTTATAATTAACATAAGTTGGTCAATGGTCATACATAATTTGGGAGCTGATTATCGCACAAAATTATTCCGTTATACTTTCATAAAATACATAAGTTTCTGTTACATAATACTAACAACTGAACAAAAAGTTTGTAATGGTCCACACACACCAAAGGACGATAGTACACAAACACAAGCGAGAAAATAAGCAAGTAGTGTGGAGAGAGAACAGTAAGAATGAATTATAAAAACACTTAAGAAAGTATAAATGAAATATTATTTAAATCTTAATTATTTTCGTGTGGTTTTGAAGTTCTCATCTCATGTTAAAACGTATATATTGGGTCGGCCAGAAAGTCACAGAAAACAATGGCGTATGTATTTATCATTGATAAGATATTCTTCTTTATATTTAATTTTAACTTTTACAATTTATTAAAAAATCCAAACAAACTTTCTGACCAACCCAATAAATTTCTTAAATGTATAATCTATAAATATAAAATACATGGTGTGTCCTGTCGCTTATTTCATTATATTATATTAAAGTTACATCATCTTGAGACATATGCATCAACCTTTCACTTTCTTTTTTTAAGCTGCGAGGATTCTTGACAAAGAGCCTACATTACTGGATAAAAATAGACGATCGCTTCGAAATATAATAAGTTAAGGTGGATGCGTCTCGTATTTCTGGACGTCACAATGATGTGTCCCAAAAATTACGATAATGAATTGCCAACTCCAGCTAAAGAAAATTACCGAAATTTTTGAGACAGACAATGTATGATAATAATAATAACATAATTTCCCATTATTTTGATATTTAAATCTTAACTCTAGGAGGTCACACATATTTTTGTACGCTTATTTAGCCATTCTTATAGTCTGGGAGACCGAACGATTTCATTTGCTTATAGCTTTTAAGCCATTCAATATTTTTAGGCTGAAAATGAGCGAAATCGATACGTCAGTTCTCTAGCAACAAGAATATGCTAAAAATTAATCCAAAAATTATTTATTAAAAAAATCTCCGGTCGCCCAGACCGAAAAAGAACTATTATGGTTAATCGCGATACAAAATTAAGTCGATTACAAAAATTATCTTTATCACAGACTGCCGTTAATTAATTAATTAATTAATTAATGGTACGAAAATGTTCTCATGCTGACAACAGCAATTTTATTATAAGATTTAATAAATTATTTGATTTTACCTCATTTAGAAAGAAACTAGATTTGTGTTAAAGAAATAGTTTTACATTCATAAGCTGGACAGCCACCTCCTCCAAGAACAACACCTCAAGAACAACCCAGTCGATATTTCGTCTTGGATCCTTCATATGACAAGTCTTGCAATGAATGTCATTTTGTGCGTTAATCTGCAGTTTCTGCTCCTACTCATCATCAAAAGGAACATATTCGTAAACACTAGCTGGATAAAATTGACCTCTGGATTCAGCATAGATCTTCAAATTAGTTTTCATCAGCACAGCCATCCATAAGAGTGAGATTTGGAGGATGATCAGCTTCATTATTAGAACCAGTGAGAGTAATCGATAACAAGAGATCAAATGTCCAAACATTATCTGGTTTTGGATATTATATAGGAATTGTATATTCCTTCACAGGTTTCAATGTTGCATGATCCGGACCTCCATGAAAAAACGTCTAGAGTTCCCAGCCACCTAGGACCATGGACGTATTAACTCCTCCACAAAGTAAAAGAGGAGAGTGAATGAATTCTGAATCTTGCCAATATAAGACTCAGACATAAGACTTTTCGTAGATGACGATTTAAGAATATCATCTGTTCCATTCCGCAGCCAACTCTTCATAGCACTATAAGTGCCCCTAATTTTGGGGGCATTCAGAAATCCAGCTGTGCATTCTACCAAATATCCTCCTGGAGTTGTAGTTGTAGGGAATTTAGTTAGCCTAGCGTCGCCCAGATACAGCTAGACACTGAGAATGTACCTCCAGTTGATGAAGATGATGATGATTTATCGATAAGGGACACTCGTATTTCTTTCCCGTACTTTTCAGCCAATTTTAGAGTCCGAATTGCTGCAGACACTCCTGATGATTTTCCTCCAGCGATAAGAATATTGATTTCATTTTTCCATATTTACTTCCTTCATCGAGAATCATTATCCTTTGGAACGACCATGTTGTAAGTTGTTACTTTTGGTAAAGTTGTCGTACTGTATGCTCTCTTCGAAAATTGAGCGCAAAGAATGGAGGCGACCCGCGACATGTTTAGGATTGCCGATTTATTGTAGCAGTAGAATGTCCTTTGAGATTCGACTCTGAAATACAAATTTTAAAGAGGTCAGTTGAAATTTTCACTTATAAGACTTGGAAAGCAAAACAAAATAAGGATAAAGCTAATAAAGTTTCCAAAGGAGTCTCCAGATGAAAATTACTCTTAAGGTGAAAGTCCCAATTTCTGGCGACCTTTAAAATTGTACGACCGAGTGGTCCGCCCAATTCTTAAGGTGGCCAAGATTTGGGACTTTTACCTTATATGGTGAGAGAAAATGAGAAACCATCAGAAGAACTTTTAGGGAAGGTAATATCTTGGCAAATCGGTTCAGAGATGACGAACCATATAACCACTTAAAAGGACATTTATTCCAAGTTCGACTATAGTGATAACCGTCCCAAAAGATTTGCATATTTAATATATTAAAATTTAAGAGAGATTCCTCATTTTAAATAGGAAAAGGAATCCTACCCTGCTGGAGCAGATTGAAAGGAATACAAAATTGGAGATTAGAAGAGAAAGGAGCGAATTTAAATTAATAAGAAGATAGAAAGGTATAGACGAGAATAGAAGAAAGATAGAAGGAATAAAGAAGTGTGGATTGAAAGAGATAGGAGCGAATTAAGATTGAGAAGGAGATAGAAAGGTATAGAAAAGAGGTGATTAAAAGAGATAGCCGTGGATGTGGATTGATATGCAGACAGAAAGAGATAGTCAGGGATTCTATATCTTAGAGGTAAAAGAAGATTGAAAGGGATATGATTTCTGTTTCTTTACTTCTATAAGTTTTCAGGTTTAAGGAAGACAGAAAAATTAGCGTGTATTTACCTAGGATTTTAGTTAATTGAGGACAGTTGACCTTCCTTCTGGATCGGCGTATAGAAAGATTTGATTCTGTTGTTGAGTAATTGTGTAGCAAGTATTACATCACGTAATAAGCCTCTGGATGAGAATGGCACTCTCCAAAGGGTTGCTTTCTGGACCGATTTCAGAGTATTGTCGTGGAGTCTGGAACATTACTATGCAAGGTGACTTGGAAGCATTACATTAAAAGGTTGGTTGCAAAATCTGTTTTGATAATGACTATTTTCGATGAGTAGACACTTGCTGGTGGCGATCTTCAAACTGGATTCAGTGGTTGTCCCTTTGCCTTGTGATTTTACATTACATTCAAGCTATTAAACAACGTCCCTTTGCTTATGTTTTTATGTAATAACAATTGTTTTAAGATTTTTAACTATTTTGACTCTTAGTTCACTATTTGCTAATTACCATCTAGATTACATGTATGATTCTAGCAGCTGGTCTTCCAAGATTACAATGAGGATTTCACATAGAATTATGTTATTTGAAACTTATAATAAATACTCTAATTATCTATAGAACGAAACGTAACGTGACAACTCCCCCTTAAGTCTGAAAATGGAAAATATAATTTGGTCATTATCAAACTTGAATTTAGTTTATTTAACAAGATTGAAAGAGAGGACGTAGGGAAAGTTGTCCATGTAGCGCATTCTAATTTCATACCATAAGCACATATCCTTTTGAGTCCATAACATTAACATCCAATTTCCAATCGCGAAATGGAGAAAACCATTTTTTTTTCCCTTTTGGAAATTCTCATCAAAATAATTTATGTAAAAGAGATCAGTCCAGAATCCAAAAGGGTTTTAATTGTATAAATTTAAACTCAAACTCATATTATATCCAAGCGATTGATTCAACGGATTGTTTGTAAATCGGAATGATCTTCCTGACAATCCACTCCAAACTCAAACTCACATTACATTCAAGAGGTATTTGATTCATGACAATTCACTCCAAACTCAAACTCACATTACATTCAGGAAATCTATGATTCAACTGATTGTGTAAATCGGAATGATCTTCCTGATGATTCACTCCAAACTCAAACTCATACTACATTCAAGAGATTTATGATTCAACTGATAAGGAGAAATATGTTTGATTCCTCATTTATGATTGAAAATGTAGTTACCTTACAATTTGCTGATGGGGATATTCAAATTGACATACAACCGATTGAAGATGAAAAACAAGAAGAAGTTGAAGATTATAGTGAAGTATTTACCATAAATGATGTTTACTTTAATCGCCAATCTAAGTGCTGCTTTTGAATATGGAGAAATTAAAATTGGAATGACTCGGGAGAGAATCGCCGGCACGCAGCAAAAAGGCGACATTCATGCGGTCTCCCCTCCAAAGACCAGTCTCTCCGCTGAGAGCCAATCACCGCATGCGTTGCCCTGTTTTTTCGTTCTAGCCAATCAGATGGCAGCAACGCACCTGATTGGTCTAGACATTTCTTCCACAGTCTATAAAGATGGGCAGCAAGCTCGCTTGGGACACAATCGACCACAGGGAGCGGGCCAATCCGCGTTGGCCCGAAAATCGGATTAATCTCCCGCGCCCACTAACCGTAGTGATCAGTACCGACACTGCCCCCTTATCCTGGTACCATCTTTTATGGTCTTATGAAGAAGATCATCGACGAAGTGGCATCAGGGATCTTTAGCAACAGCAACAATTTGCTCCATGACATGCGGATGCATGTCATTCCACACACTACCGTTTCAGTAGCGCAACGGAATACAGTGCTCTGGGGTGAACAATGGAAAAAACCTTTTTCCATCAAACATGATCGTAGGGACAGACTTCTCTCACACCACACAACATAAATGGGTATTCACCGGTGGACCTACTGAGCACGTCTCTCAGATGCGTTCGCCGGGAGCCCCATCCCACTCTCAACACTTTACCTATCCTTTTCTCTTTCCAAGCTGCAAGGATTCGAGATAGACTTATCGAGGAAATATTTTGCTTTATGTAAACTTATCAGCCACTAATAAATCACCACTGTATCAATTAAAGTTGTTCAGTTCCCTCATCCCTGACTTGTTTTCTTAGGTTTTAGAACATAAGATCACCGGATTGAGTCTAATTCTATTTACTCCTTTCGGTTCGACTGCCAAGTTCGGTACAGTGAGGAAGTCATAACACCCAAATAACCTAAAGCTCGCGCCGATTCGCGACATAAATCCGGCTTATCGCTTATAGTAGCCTAATATATCGTTGATTTTACCTTACTTCTGGTGTCGTCTGTGACTACACCTTCTATTCGGCAATTTTATCATTTAAGCTGATTTTTTTCTTGATATCGTCTACATTCTTGTAGGCCAATGTAACTTTGGTATGTGTCTTCTTTTATGTCGTTCCCCCCTAACGTTCCGTCCCTGAAGAGGGAGACGGAGGAGAGAGAGAGAGAGACGCGGTGGCTACCTGAGCGCTGCCGACGCGATCCTCGTCCCTGTTGCGCCCAAGCTCTCATCAAGTGAGCACTATTCCGCTATGCCTGCTTTCGAAGTTGACGCCTGCCGTTACAAGTTACCGTCGGACCTCCGAAACCAAGCCTGGGATTCTCTCTCTGGACCAGCGTATCCAGGATTACCATTGGTACGAGGTAGGACCCCCTTGTTTATATTCCAATAAACATGAGGGAAATTGAAATGAAAGAACATTTTGAAGCAATTTTGTTAGATGCCATGGAAGAATTTAA
>JAUEJJ010000002.1:3616608-3629014 GCA_032164275.1 Synergus coniferae
AGAACCTTCCAAATCCCCAAAAATTCTATAAAATCGTTTAAAATTCCTAAAAAAATTTGAAATCTCTTAATAAAATTCCACAAAATCCTTGAAATTTTTGAAAAAATTAAAAATCCATTGGAACTTTTTTAAATTTTTTAAAACTCCACACAATCTTTTAAAAATCATAATAATCTTTCGAAATCTCTAAAAATTTTACAAAAACCTTCAAAATGCCCAAAAATTCTATACAATTTTTTCCAAATCACAAAAATTTTTCAAATCTTTTAATAAAATTTTTAAAAAAATCCTTGAAATCCTTGAAAATATCTTAAAATTACTACAAACCTTGCAAAATTGTTTAACATTTTTGAAAAATTTTTAAATCCATTAGAATTTTTAAGAATTTTTTAAAATTCCACAGAATGTTTAAAAATCATAAAAATCTTTCGAAATCCCCACAAATTTCACGAGATAACCTTCGAAATTACCAAAAATTCTGTAAAATCTTTTACAATTCATGAGAATTTTTTAAATCTCTAAAATGTTTACTATATATGGGGCATTCCATGCCAAATCGACCACTTTTGGCCCCAAACCTTTTCCACTTGGTTGAAACTTCTTTATCTTTTTCTATTCTAATATCGAAAACATTTTTCAGAACAGAATTTTCTCAAATTTTGTTTACCTAATCCAAAAAATGTCTTTTTCAAGTTACCGTAACTTTTCCAAAAATTGCCCTAACGGGAAGTTTTTTTCTCAAAATTCTTGTCTTATATGCACCTTTCAGAAAAAAAAATTATAAAAATAATACATGTCCATCTTCGTTTTTATTTAAATTTTAGTGAAAAAACGGAAATATCGACATGATTGTCACTTTTATTTTTCTTTTTTTTTTTTTTATAAAAACCTTAACATTTTCCGCAAATTCTCTGAAATTTTTGGAGTGGGATTTTTTCATTTTCTATTTTTCTTTTTTAATTGAAAAAAAAATTTAACAGCTTGTTTGTCAATGACTATTATTATTTTTTTTTCTTCAAATTTTAAGGATCTCTGTTCATTCAAAAAAATTTCAGAGTAGTGTTATGAATAATCGGACTTAAAAATTTTTGTTTCAATTGAAAAATAAAAGTAGAAAACGAAAAAATCCCACTGAAAATTTAAGAGATTTCACGGAAAATGTCTAATTTTTTTATAAAAAAAAAAAGGGGGGAAAAAAATAAAAAATGACAATCATTTCGAAATTTCCGTTTTTTCCAAAAATTTACAAAAAAAGTTGAAGTTGTATCTGTATAATTTTTATAAATTTTTTTTTTCTGAAATTGCGTTTAAAAACAAAACTTTTGAAAAAACCGTCCCGATAAGACAATTTTTGAAAAAGTTACGGCCATTAAAAAAAAAACACAATATTTGGGTTAGTTACAATAATTTGATAAAACCCTGAAAAATGTTTTCGATAAGATATAGAAAAGGACATAGAAGTTTTATCCAAATCCAAAGGTTTCGGGGTCAAAAGTGGTTGATTTGGCATGGAACGTCCCATATATTTTTCAACCTAAAATTCCACGGAAATCTTTAATATTTGACGAAATCCCTTCAAAGTATTAAAAATCCCTTGAAAATTAAAAAAAAAAACACCTAAAATTTCATAGACTAACATATTTCATAGACTAACATATTAGCACAAAAGTCAAACTGACATAATTAATTAATTCCTAATAAATAGTAGATGACAGTGACAAAAAAAAATTACAGGACAGAATCAAAAAGACAGAATTGCAGGACAGAAAGACAGAAATACGGAATTGATACTTTATTATTATTAACAGGGTCGAGCGTGAAAGCAAGCGAAAGTCCACCCCCGACTGCGGGTTTTTGACTCAACAAGTGGGTCGATGTTTTCCGCACGCACAGTAGAAAGGAACATATATATCTACACATCCATATAGATATACCGATACACTGAACTCGACGAGGTACCTCGAAGGCAAAAACGGGCCCTTCGCATTAGGGGTTGCTTCCTGCGAGTCGCAAACGCTGACAGTCTTTCGACTGACGAAACCGTGTGGAGCATGTTCGAGTGTTGGTGTGAAGGGAGCGGGAAGCTCTGCTCCCTCTACGCCGCTGAATGCGAGTGGAGGGGAGGGGCGCAGCTCCCCCCAATTCCAGCGTCAGTCGCGTCGCGTTCATCGAGCGAGTAGGTTCCGCTCTTTTCACTGCAAGTGAGTCTCGCTCGTCCCGGTTTTCCCTCTCGAACTCTTCCCTCGTTTTCATCCAGCAGTCGCTTCCGGATAAACCCAATCTTGGATTAATATCAAATATTAAATGTCGAGTTTAATATCAAATTGACCCTTTTTCGTGGTCATTTCAAGTTCGAATTGAAATAGTGCAGTGCCGGTCAGTGCGAAACAATACATAATTGGATTCGACGATATTTTTGTGGGTGATTCCGTGATTGTGGCGAGTGTTTCTGTTCGTGGATTGTGTTTTCTGCATCTTGAGTTCTAATTCGAGTATCCGCGTCAAATTGGAGTTCGTATTTTTGCAAGCCATAATAATAATATTAAATAATAATAACGTTAAGTAATAATAAAGTTAAATAATAATATTAAATAATAATTTTAATAATAATAATAATACATAACAAATCGGAATATCATTTAGGATTAGATATTCCGTCTTTCCCACACGGTTAAAAATAAACTAGCCGCTTCCGTTGTGGAGGCAAACAAACATTGACGAAGGTTCCTTGGGATTTGATGTTTTCTCGCTCTTCGGAGAAATCCGAAGTCGCGAAGCGATCATTGGCCGCGTTTGCCGATCCGTCGGCGGCGCGAGGCAAAATGAGCGCCGTGCGTCGCGCAATTTGACGTTAGTGGAACCGGCAAAACTTCCGTTTTGCGAGAGAAGAGTTGAGATTAGAAAATTCAAGAATTGAGGATTATTCGAAGGATTACTTTGCCTGGAAGGAGCTCGGGATATTTGCATCTGGGGAATTCGAAGATGCAATCAAACACGTTACTACGTGATATAGTTAACACGGAGAAGCTCATGAACAACAACAATCTTAATAACAATGGATCGCCCGGCACGGACATAATGTTTCAGATGGAAGACGAAGGCCTAACGCAACTCGGAAGCGTTTTCCAGTCCGCGTATCAATCCATTGTTGGTGGTGGTCCACAGGTATAGTCAAAAAGTTATAATCATTTTAAAAAATATAAACTCAGTGGCGCCGCCTTCCGGAACTATTTTCCGACGTTTTTCGTGGAGGGGATCACTTCCCCCTTCCTTCTTACTTCAAGAAAGACGTTGGCTTTTTTTTGGGGGTCAATGAGTTTTTTAGGAAGGGATTTTTTTTTTCACGGGGAAATTAAATTTCTTGGTATCTTTAAAACAAAGGAAGAATTTCTACAAGTCAGAAAAAGATTTATTTGTGGCAAAGAACATTTTGTTGAATTGAATAATCTTCTTTCTTTAAATAAATAATAAATAAATTGTTTCATTCAGGAGTTTGTCTGATTTGAAAAAAATCTTTCTTTGACTAAGTGAAGAAATATTTTGATCGGTTTTGACTTTATATATAAAAGAAATTATTTTTGCTATAAATAAATTGAATGAAAAGAAAATTTTATTATTTTATTATTATTATTCCGGAATTTTATTATTTATTCAAAGATTCAAAGATTCTTTTTAAGTTAGTCTAGAATTTCTTTGATCCAAATACTTATCATTAAAGAAATTCTTTGTTTTGAAGAAATCTTTTCTTTTACTTTATTCAAAATAAGTATTTCAATAAACCAAAAACGCACTTTTCTATTTTTTCAAGAATAAATGAGAAAAAATTGGGGTGCGTTTTTTGTAAACAAAACATTTTAAGAGTGAGTCAAACATTTATTTTCTTAATTCAATGAAAATTTATTGAAACTGAAAAATATTTCTTAATTCAAAAAGTTTCTTTTTTATCGAAAAAATTTTTTTTACTTGTAAGAAAGAAATATTTCAGAGACCGTAAATTTTTACTGATTTTCATTTAGAAAAAAAACTTGTTCTCAATTTGTTTTTTCGAATTATTCATATTTATTTCGGTTAACTAAATTTCATTTATTAAAAATATATTTAATAAAAAAACTTAATACAAAGATTTTCATATCAATCATTCGTCATAAAATACATTTACTTGAGTCAGAGAAAATTTCTTTAAATTAATATTATTTTGACTGAAAGTTTTCTTTTCTTTATTAAAAAAGTTTGCTTCTAATCAAAGGAACTTTTTTTGACAGTCAAAACATTTCTTTGAACCGATAAGATTGATTTTATATCCAATTAATTAAAATAAAAGAAAACTCCTTTGTTTAAAAAAGTTCCTTTGATTGGTGTTAAGGTTGATAAATTTTACTAGAATTAAAAACTTATAAAGATAAAAATATGGCTTTATTGATTTTGATAACTTTTTTTCTGTTTAATTAAAAAAATGTTATCTTTATTAATTGGTATAGATTTGGACTCGGCTCCACTGATTACTTTTAATTCAAAATAAATATTGATTCCCCTTTCTGCATAATTCCCCGAAAACACATATAAACACTAAAATTATATTTCCTTCAAAATTGTAAGTCATCTTTATCATAACAACTTCGAATTCAGCTTATTTCCCAGCGCCCAGTCTTAATAAACTTTTGACTCAGATCTTCGGCTATCCCAAACACGTGTATTAAACCTCTTAATGTTTGTTTACTTTAACTTCTAGAATAAAGAAGTTGTAAACCGTTTTTTACTTGGGCAAATCACTTTATGATCTTTATAAACATTTCACACTCTCAATTATTAAATAATATTATAAATAAAAGATTATATTATATGTAACATTATATAATATATATTATAAATATATAAATGAAAATTATAAATGAAAAATTTTAAATAAAAGTTGCATAAATATAAAATATAATAATAAAAAAAATAAATATAAAAAAGATTGAAACAAAAAGTCAATTGAAACGTTAAAATCGATATTTTCGAAGAGCTGAAAACAGATGCGCTTTCCAGTGATGATAATTCTTTCGATAGGGCGAGTATCCAACGAATACGTCGTATCTACGACTCTTTTTTGCGTCTGATGCTCCAACGAACATGCGAAGCGGTATAGGACCAATGACGTCACGATTACGTCACTAACATGGCCGCCGTCACGCGGCGAGAACACTATATGGTGCTAGTTCTTTTTGTAGGCAACCCTCCATTCCATCAGTTATCGCAAACTATTCGAACCGCACAAATCAACCCACTCATGCTTCTAAATTTTGGTTATGGGCCTCTTATTATCTTCCCTGACTTGCGAGAATTTTAAAAATGGAATTTTCGTCAGTTTCTGTCGATGTTACATAAATGTTACACAAGTGTTACATACGTGTTACAAACGTAGATCTGAGTTATATTACTTTCTTTGAGTATTTAAAGATATATACGAATTTTAGTTCATTTCTCTAAATGTTACAGAAATGTTACAACAGTGTTACCAAATATTTATGGTAATGTTTACATAAAATTTACATGAAAGGTACATCAATGTTACATAAATGTTACACAAAAATAACTTTAAAATTACTTAAATGTTGCGTAAATGTTACACATTTGTTACATAATTGTTACAGGCTTCAACTAGAGCCCCAGAGAATTTTAACATCTAAATTTTAGTCAATTTCTATCAATATTACACAAATGTTACGTATTTGTTACATACATGTTACATGCATGTCCCAAGTTTTGGTTGGAGTTATGTTAGCTTCCTTGCCTTTTCGGGAAATGAAAATACCTCAATTTTAGCTCATTTCTGTAAATTTTATAAAAATGTTACATACATTATTATGTAGGTGTTATACGAATGTTACATAAATATCACATTTTACATGAGTGTAACTTAATGTTACGTATATGTTACCTGATGTTACACAAATATTAAATAAATGTAACAAGTTTCAGTTAGTCTAGGATAATTTTAAAATCTAAATTTCATTCAATTTCTGTCAATGTTACGTAAATATCACATCAATGTTTCATAATCCTCTAATAATCGCAGTTTTCAGACAATCTTTTTTTAAAATTCGAAATTGAAATCCGGTTTGAAATAGCTTTTGAACCGCTCGGATAAAAAACAAAAAAAAAAGGAAAATGGACAATCGAGGGAGTAATTCGTTTTCCGAGGGCAGTGAGTCGTCGTTCTGGCATTGTTTCGTTAAATGGAATTTCTATCTAATTTAAATGCGGCTTAGCGAGAAATAATGCGATTATGCGTTAGCTTATTCTGTTTGTTAATCTCCTTTGCACACCATTGTTACCCGTATAGAGGGACCCGCTGTATCGTCCCTCCTCCCAGTCAATCCTTTTGCACGTTACTGTACATTATTTCAGTACAGTCTATTCGCTCAGCCGCTAGATCCTCTCTGGCTTATGAACTGTTTTCAGTGATTCTCCATCAACGCCTCTCTCCACTTAAATCGATCACAATGTCCCCTTTCAACTCTTCGACTCTATCACAATCAGATAAGGAAATAAAGTGAATTTAAAGTCAATTCTCTCTCCGTCCATGTCATGCATTACTTTCTCCTTGACATAACCTTCAAACTGCCACTGAAAGGTCATTATGTCTTCTATAGGTCATATTTCTAAATTATTTACAACCTTTAAATATACTTGATTTATTCATGCCATCAACAGGATTCACCCAAAAAAGAAATTAGCGATTTATCTCACTTATAAAAAATGTAATTAGCAAATTAAATTTCGAAGTGGACAAGTTGATGTCATTTTGCGATTTTTTATCCACTTCGCAACTTTGAGAGCGGGTAAAAATTGATTAAAATGAGATTTGTCCTTCATTTTTGTTAATGAAGGATCCTCTTGACTGAACAATTGATTCTAAGTTTTTTAATTTAAAAAATATTTCAAAAAAATTCGGGTAAACATTTTGATCTGCTTTTTGATTAAAGTTGAAATCCACTGAGCGAGACCGCACACTGGTCAAACTTTAGCATGTTAATTCTGCCCGAAACGGTTGCATCGGTACAGTCTCTTTCCAAATATCAGAGCCGGTGTACTTTACACCCAACGCTTCACAGACCCACGGTCAAATAACTAATTGACCATTAAGAACCCGCGGAAGTTAAATTTTCCCAACTCGAAACTATTGTCTGGGTTTTAGTACGTTACAAGATCTGAAGCGGATGCAAGTTAGTTCATGCTAATGACTAAAAAAGTATAAAAATCTTCTACCTCGCGACTTTAATCTCTAATAAAATTCTTTCTAGTGATTTTTTTTCGCTACATCTTGGAAGATAGAATCTACTCAATGGCAGAAGTTTCCCTCCTATCTCAGGAAGTGGAAAGTAATTTCAGGTGATCAAATTTGCTCAAAAGATATTTTTTTTTTCCTAGGTTATGTCTGTTTTCTTATAATTCTTTTTTGGATGGAGGAATTAAAACTCTTTGAAAGTTTATTTAATAAATATATTAACGAAGTTCTAATATAGCTCACCTCGCGACTTTGATCGCTAATAAAATTCTTTCTAGTGATTTTTTTTCGATGAATCTTGGAAGATAGAATATACTTGATGGCAAAAGTGTCCCTCTCCTATCTCAAAAAATTTAAAATAATTTAAAGTGAAAAAATTCGCTTAAAAACATAGTTTCTTCTAGGTTATCTATGCGTAAAATGCAATAACGTAATCGACATGCCAATTTTACAGATGAATTTGCGGAGAATAATTTAAGTAAATTTTTTGTGACTTATCGTTCTCTCGTCGTCTAAAAGTCATCAACTGGTGAACACTAACTGTGAGTCCCCGTCATAGGATGCAGTAATTACGACTCTTCATTGTATACGGTTTGATATGAATGTAATGACGCGAATAGTTTTGAGTGCAACAGTAACACGACTTGCATTATCCACTCTTTGCAGTCTCGACATAAGAAAATCGACAGCTGTCGACTATTATTCGATGAATTGCACTCTTTCGAGTATTCTGTAATTCATGCTAAAGAGAGAATGCCTCGATGTAATTGCATCCGACGGAAGGTCGACTATTAAAATACTTGCAAAACCCTCTTTGTTTCAATTTTGTTTAAATATACCGGCGAATTCAGATCTTCATCGAAGGTAGTTTTTTTGTAAATAAAACCCAAGTAATTGAATAAAAATGACCCACTTATTTTTAAGTAGGAGAAAATTGAATTTTACTTAAATAAATTAGCCAAATAAATTTAAGTGTGATATTGAGTCAAATTAATGGCTTAATTTCAGCAGAGAAAGTGACTGAAAACAAGTCAGCATATACTCTGAAATTCAGTCCAATTAATTAAATATAATTGATTAAGTGATCACTTAATGATTGAAAGAAAGTTAAATTTTTAATTAAAAGACATCTGAAAATTCTGAGTTAAATTGAGTTCATAAAATGTCTTATTTCCAGCTTTTTATCGTCTGATTAATTTCTTTGATGTAATTAATTTCAGCCCGATTGGTGACAGACTTTTGGGTCGACTTTCAGTGAAAAATTTATTTGACTTTAGTTAATATTAAATATACCGACTAGTTTTCAGTCAGTCTTTTATCTAAATTTCAGTTAATATATTTAATTACTTTCGGCTACTTTTTAGGCTGGCTTTAAGTGAAAAATGAGACAGATTTTCAGCTCTAATACGAGTATACCGACTTCTTTTCAATCAGTTTGTGGTCTAATTTTCAGCCAATATACTGACTTATTTTCAGCTGTTTTTTAGGCTGATTTTCAGTGAAAAATTGGACAGACTTTCACTTAATATTCCGACTGATTTTTAGTCAATGTTTCGATTAACTTTCAGTCAATATACTGACTTGTTTTCAGCCACTTTTGAGGCTAAAAATATTCTAAAAAAATAATCAGTTAAAATATTGACTTATTTTAAGTCACTTTTAGGGCTGACTGATGTAACTTTTAAAATATTTTTGACATTTCCAGTATTGACCTAAGTTTTCCACCCAGTTTTCACATTTTTCGCGAAATCCAATGCAATGAAAGTTGCACGTCGAAGTTCGCTGAAAATGTCGTCGGAACATTTTCAAAACTTTCGAGAACAGCAAGGAAAGGTGTAGAGCGGTCTTATCGATCCGAGAATTTTAGACACTGTTCTCTCACACAAATTCACACATGGGTGTTGCCGAGGTGCACGAACGAGTTTGAGGAACGGTCTGAGCTTGTTTTTCCTGTAGAGTTAAAAAGAGAAAAAAAAATGTCGGAGGGGAGGGGGAATAGCGTAATTAGTGCTTGCCCACGAAACTTGGTTTGCTCCTCTAGGTCTGCCTATCGTATAAACATTTTCTCAGTGGAAGTCAGTTCGTTTTTACTTTTTTATGTTGCTCAATCTCCCTTCTTTCGAGTAAAGTGCATTCGACGGAACCCGTTTCCGATCGAGGGCGGTCATTTCCGGTCCACGCCTCCCCTCCACCTTTCCGGTTCGCGACTAGCTTTACTGCTTCGAAAATCAGGAAAGGAAATTGACCTTTTTATCCCTTTTTGGTGTCGAAAGTAGCTGGATGAACGCCTGATCGATAATCCGATTAGTTGTAGATTCAGCCTTTCAGAGAATTGAAAATAGTTCTTTAGAATTGTTATAAACTTCTAAGGAATTGTGCAAAATGAATCTCGATCTCCATAGACGAGTGAGTAGAGCGCTAGACTGGTATTATGAAAACCTGGGTTCGATTCCCGGCGGGACTAGAGAGAATTTTTTCACAATATTTAAATTTAATTATTTAAAATATTAACAAAATTTTAAAAGAGTAGTAGACCAAAAGCATAATATCATTTGATATTATTATTCTACGCTATTCAAAAAATTAACGGAACATCGTTACTTTAAATTTCAAACAATTTTAAAATGTTTTTAGCTTATATTTGGACTTTTTTTCAATATATATTTTTTCTAACTGTACTAAAAAATTATTTCTTTGGTATACATTTTACTTGAAAGTCAATCGAATTATTAACTGATAGGCAGTTTAATTATTGACTGAAAGTCAGTCAAATTTTTTATTTAACGTCAGTCAAAAAATTGTCTGAAAGTCAGCCAGATTATTATTAACTGAGTCAGTCGAAAAACTGACTGAAATTGAGTCCCTAAAACGGCTTAATTCAAGCTTTTATTAATTTCTTTGTAGGAATTAATTTCAGCCCAGTTTAGCAACAAATTTTCAGCTAATGATTTGTTCTCAGTCAGTTTTCCAGCTAAATTTCAGTTAATACACTAATTTAATATACTGACTTATTTTGAATCATTTCTTTAACTAATTTGAGCCAATATACTGCCTGGTTTTCAGTCAATATATTGACTTGTTTTCAGTAATTTTTAGGCTGACTAAGCGAAAAATTTAGTCTGACACTCAGTTAATATATACCCACTGGTTTTTAGTCAGTTTTACGATTAATTCTCAGTCAATATACTGACTTGTTTTCAGTCACTTTTTAGGTTGCTTTTAAGCGAAAAATTTGACTAACTTTCAGTGAATACGCAGAAAATCTGTCTGAAAGTCAGTCAAATTATTATTTGAAAGTCAATCGAAAAACAGAGTTAAAGTAGTGAAGTTATTAACTGAGTCAGTCGAAACACTGATGTCTTAAAGTCAGCCAAATTATAAACTGAAAGTCAGTCAAATTATTAGCTTAAATTCAGTCGAAAAAGTGGCTGAGAAATAACTTCTTTAGTCCTTTCCTATAATTTCATTATTTTCCGCTTTCGAGAATTTATCTCCGTGTACGTCGTTGGCATAAGTTGGAGTTGTATCTTCTTTCTCCTTTCGTATAACGAACAGCACCCGGGAGCAATTTGAAACTCCACATTGTCATAATTCGCGGCGAAACTTTCGTCGAATTAGGCGGCGTGTTCGCTAGTTTAAAGTCGCTTGTTTAAATATGTGGCGTAAATAATTACCTCTTGCGGACTTGCCGCAGGGTTGAGAAGAATCGCGTGATGTTTTCCACCAGGCGCGGCTCGACGTTCAAAGCAGCGTTTAGTCTAGCGAATTGTGAGCGAAACCACCCACGTTTTTAACCTAAAAAGGATAAACTTTATATTTCTTCTCTAAACAAGCTTCAAAACGTTATTTTAATGCTTTTTACACCTTGATAATGTATTCCCTAACAATTAGTGCATTATTAAAAAGTTGAACATTTTTTCACTGAAAATCGAAATCTAGCATTTTAAGAGATTTCAAGAGGGTTCAAAACATTTTAAATATATTTCAATAAAAATATTTCAAAAATATTTAAGGCGAATTTGTTTAAATACTTAAAAAAAATTTTTTTTTACTTAAAATTATTACTATTGGTTTAGTACCTACCATCTTTATCAAGATTCGTTAATTAATTTTTAATTATTTAAACAAACTCAACTTGTTTAAATAATTTTTTAATTCATTTTTTTTACTAAAAATTATTATTGGTCTAGTGGAATGATTATCAACATTGGCTACTTAATTTTCAATTATTTAAACAAATTTTGTTTTGTTTAAATTCTTATGTTTTTTGTTTTCGATAATTCGTTTTTTGTGCTAAAAATTATTACTACTGGTTTAGTGGAATATTTATCAACATTGGTTAATTAATTTTCAATTATTTAAACAAATTCCATTTGTTTAATCAATTTTTGTTGAAATTCGTTCTTTTAAATATTATTATACGTGTATAAACAGAGTCTGCACTCCCACAAGTCTATCCTTGAAGCTATTACCCTTGCTGGTTACCTACGTCCTTGTCCTAGGATTATACATGCAAGCTTAATTCCAGAAGCGCGTGCACGCACCAGTACTGGAATACATAGTGATTAACACAAGTGTAGAGATGCACACTATGTAGATAAACATATATGTAGATGTAGATATTAACACATGTGTCAAAACTTACATGTACAAGGGTTATACAGGGACACGTATCCGTGCAAACACGCTTGAGGATAATGGTTACAAGCAATGAATATCCGCCAACGTGTGTCAGGTTATAGAGTTCACTATTTAATAGGTAACTAAAGGAAAACCGCAGGAAAAAGAGCCTATCAGGATTCTAAGTATTCGAAGATGTCCGGGAAGTTTGCACCGTCAATTGTCATTCTATAAACAACGGCTCGATACTGGCACCCGAATTTCAACAATATTTTTGCCTATGCTCAATGCTGGGCCAGTTTTGGGCTGTATCTATAAACTTCGCACTGGGAGGGGTGAGAGTGAAGTGAGAGCGAAGAGGGAGTGCTTTATCCACACTCTTTTTCAATTGAAATAAGGTAAATGCACCTATTTGCGTCCGTGTAAGGGTTACGACAGCATTTAAGACCAATACAAAAGTGTAATCCATTCCGATTCGCTAAAAAAATTATTACTGATCTAAGAATATATATTATA